>VZRS01001341.1:82432-94001 GCA_013398055.1 Ifrita kowaldi
CGTGGCAGGTGAGTTCAGCTGAAGCATGACTTGAGTGTGGTAAATACTTCGTCTTGGCATCTTTGGATGGGGCACCTACATCTCTCTGTGATTACAGACTGGCATGCACAGGTAGATGGGCGAAAACGTAAAAACATTTTCCATAAGGGGGGAGACACATTTAACATGCCAGCGTTCCAAAAGAGCCATGTCCTAGCAGAAAGAGAAGAAGTCGCTGTCTTGGTGCTGCATCCCCTCCCTTCCCTCTTCTGGTTTTTGTGCGTGTGAGCTCCACAAGGGCTAAATGGAACTGCCGGAACCCAAAGATGACCATCGCTGGGATGTCCTTCCCGTATCTGCTGCATCCCAAAACCTCGCTGCGTGTGGGACAGCTGTCATGCCACACACAGAAGCCCCATTTGCCACTCTCTCACTTTTCATTACACCAGTGCACTGAGCCACTGGCTTTTTCTTAGACAAGCATCTATCGGTAAAACTGGGAGTTGTCTGTGAGTTTCACTGACTTGCCTCAATTCCTTCCTGTCCCGGGAAAGAGAGCTGGGTGGCAGGCTTCCTTGCTTCTTCAAAGGCAACAATGTATTTTCTAAGGCAGCTCTGCACAGGGATCAAATGCCATGAGGAATTGAGTGGCTTTGGTGTCTTAGGGTTCAACCCTGCAAGTGTTTCTGTCCCCAGGAGAGGCTTTAGAGGAGTAAATACCTTGGGTTTGAAGGATTGAGAGCCAGGACTCCCTAGCTGCTGCTCTTACTGAGGAGCTCTCTTGACTTTCTAACGTGACTTGTTCACTGTATGAAGTCTCGTGTCCATGTCTGTCTCTGATTTAAGCCCACCAAAAGAGAGGAGGATATAATATTCACTACAGCCCCCCCCACACACCAAGAGGGGAGGTTGTTAATAATCCCAGCAGAGCAATATTTGCTCTGTTACGCATATCCGATTAAAGCCATTTATTGTTCTAAACCTAGAGTGTTGTTGGTTGAAATCCCATCTCTGTGGTCTTTCTGATTATATTTGTAGTCTTACTTGATGTTGGGTGGCAGCAGTCCTATAAACACATTGCTTGCTAATCCCTTTCCTCCTCCTCCAGTACTTTTACAGATCAAGTACCAAAGCAAAAAATTGGTTTTAAAACTTTTTTGACACTTTAATAAGTATGTATGCAAAAGATTTAACCAGTTACCTGTTGTCTTTCTCTTGCCATTGGCAGCGGCAGCAACTTATTTTGTGTGGTGATTGATGGCAGAAAAGTCTGTTTCCAGAAAGCCCTTATATCAGATGTTCCTCAGGGTAGTAGGTGCAATGGAAAGGCTTTTTCTGACTTCCTCCTTGAGCCCAACTGCCTGACCAGCCCTGCAATGAAAATGGCACATCCAGAAGTATTCCTCTTTCAAGGTACTTTGTCTCTAGATCCTCTGCTTTGACTGTTGCACTCCTTGGCTCCACATTTCAGTCTCCCACGGGTTTCCCCTTGTCCTTAGTGGGACTGCATTAGTTAATTTAATACATGATGTTGCTATTCCTCCTTCACATTTTACCATTCCCTCTGCCAGCCCCTTCAGAACTCAGGTTTTTGTCTGCTAGGAGCTGAAGTTCCACAACCATCCTCCTGTGTCTCCTCCGTCTACAGCAAGAGGTCTTGAAGCAAATCTTCAGTGGTTTCATTTGCAGTTTAACTTTGCAATTTAGTCTGACATTTTCAGGAGAAGAACTCTTCCTTTTCTGAATCACAGCTCTCAAATGTAGTTGCGAAAGCTTTCTGTCCTCGCTTTTCCTCTGCAGTGGTTTCTGCTTCTTCTGCAGCACATGGGAAAGGCCTTTCCCAAATCTCCCAGGTAACCCAGTAGACAAATTTTTGAGGCCCTGCAGTGTTGTGTGATGGGACCAAAAGCTTATAGGATTTGTTGAAAGTCATCCCCATTTCTAGTCAAAGAACAGTGGTGTCGCATGTGGCAGTTGCAGCCTTGTAACCGCCAGCCAACAAAACCCAGCTAAGAGTGATTAATCCAAGTGAGCATCCTCATACCTGTTAAAAGCAAGTTTCCCTTTCTGCGGCTCAGTTCTCCGAGGGGATGGGACCAGAGCCTCAGCCCCATGTGGCACCTCTTTTAAGCCTCCAGTCCACGCTGCCCTGAATTCTCCCATGCACCAGACTTCACGACTAGGCTGGATGGTTGCTTGTTCGGGCTAGGGGTTTTGGCCATTGATTTTGGTGAATGCTCATGCGATCATCTATTCAGGCAAATTTGTTTCCCGTTAATCTTGCTAAATTATCTGTGAGCGTAATTGTTCAGTTCGAATCGCTCAGAAAAAGGAACCTTTGAGGCCTGTGACAAAGCCAAAAAGAAACCCCAGGCCTGAAATCCATGAAGAGTGCAGTAAGGATGTACATCTTCCACAGAGTGTTTAGTTACATTTCAGCACCGTTCTCTCTCATGGACTTAATTGCTCTAATTTGTTTCTGTGTGTTTGAGTCAGGGGATGTTCAGCCTGTGATTTCTGTGGCAGCTCTTCTCACTGTTGCAGGATATTTCTGGGATGACGCTGGTAGTCCTTGTGTTGCTTTGGACAGGCCTTTCCAGTTCTTTACCTGTGGGTGCCACATGTGTGAGTGGTTTTCCATCCGTTGTGGCTTTAAAAGACACACAGGAAGAAGGTTGGGTGATACGTGAGCCAGAATGGAACACTCAGGCAGTTCTGGTAAGGGATCTCTGAAGCTGCGGTCCTGTCCGTGCAGCAGTGACTGTTCCTTCCTCCTGAAAGAGACCCGACCTCCGGCTGGCAGAAATCTGCTTACCTTTGCAGGTGTGCTGGTCGCTGCCCAGGCTCGGGATCTGGAGGTCGGATACAGCACGAAAAAATAAAAGAGAGCGGAAAGATAAAAGCCTCAAATGCAGATTAGGTGTGCTTCTGAAAGCATTTTTAATCCTAGCATCACTTAAGGAGCATGGCTTGCAGATGAATCTTGATTTTAATTGGAAGGTCCTCCAAATGGTGTTATAGTAAAGCTATACAGTGAGAAATTACTTTAAACTCTTTTTTATTGACTGAAGTTCAAGTAATTTCAGGTATTACACCTGCCCCTAGGCCAATTCTTGTGGTTTTAGAACTATGTTCTCCTCCCTTTCAAAAGGCCTTTCTTTCCTTTGTTGTGGTGCGAAGTGCCCACGCAAAGAGGGGAACGGAGCGCGCACGGGGAAAGCAGCGCCTCACCGGCTGCGATCAGCCTGCAGAAACCAGTCCAGGCCAAATGCTGGTTCCTCTGAGCAGCAGTAGTATCAGGGATTCTTTGCAACAAGAGCTTTAAAAATACTCAGTCGGGAGACTTTTTTTTTTCCTTCTGTGTGTTTCTTTGGTTTGGGGTTTTTTTGCTGCACCCCTATAAATTCAATGCAAACAGCAGCATCCTGGTAGTTTTTAGGAACTTGAAAAACATTAAGCTATGATTTGGGCAGATGGGCCCAATTCTGCAAGCCTCTGAGGCAAACGGGTAGGATCTGTAGGTTCGGCCTCTCCGGACCAGACCCGGAATTTGAATTTTCCGCCTTCTATCATCGCGTGTCTCGCAGCGGTGCCATGCGTGTGAGTGACCTGTGTTCACAGCTGCCTGCTGGTCCCTGTTTCTAGAACACGTTGCTTCAGCATGAAGAGCTCTGGCGTCAAAGGACAGGCTGCGCACAATTTGCTTTTCACACAACCAGACTGCTGCCACCAGCCGAACAGCAGCTGTGGCTGTGAGGAAGAGTGAGATTGGCTCTTTTGCTGCCCAGATTTGTGTCCACTGTGGATGTACCCCCTTAGCATGCTTGGCTTGTGCTAGCTTTGAGCTAGATGTTGTGTTTAGTTTTTCACACCTGCTGTGCTCTTCCTGCTTAAAAAATACAGAAGAGATCAAGCGGCCGCTGTGTAGCACACTTATGATGCGCAACGTGCAGATTTGTGGGTTTCACATCATGAGACCCTCACATGAGTTAGGTCCTGAGTATGCAGCACTGCTGTTTCTACAGAAGTTCTTTATTTGAGCGGCTGATAGCTTTGATCAGTGGTGAACTTGCTGCTGTTTTATATCAAGTTGCTAGCTGCTGTGACCTTACCTGCTTTGCTAAAAGAATTAGTAAAACCAGTTTAGCACCAGGTCCTATGCTCTTCAAAAACGGAGAACCGCATCCTATCTTTTCCTTTTGCACAAATTGGTAACTAGGAAGCAGCAGCCAAGTAAAAGGTAAGGTGAGAGGAAAGAGGAAATCTCTTTTCCGAAGCTGTTTCTGTTGAGGAACTTGTTCCCGTTTCCAGCTCCGAGTGAACCTTTGTAGCTGGGCTGTGAACCGAGGAGAACTATGTTTTACACCGGAAACACCGCTATGTTCTTAACTGGGCCCTTGGCACAAGGGCACCTCTTTAATATCTCCTTTAAATGATGGCTAATGGTGACTGTATAACTAAATAGTCCTTGTTATTGCATCCTTTTTCACCCGTGGGATAGATTTGGCAGTCCATAAAAATGTCAGGGCATCCTCTATAAGGGTAAACGCACCACATGTTAGCAGACTCATTCCAGCTTATTAATGCCTGAAATCCCCCTTGTGACAGGAATCTATTTGTGCCGGCAATGTCCGTCTTCACAGACCTACTGTGCTTCCGTAAAAACACTTTTTTAATGCCGGTCACGGGCCGTGCTTGCAGCTGTGGGTTGGTGCAGGGAGGCGAGCTAGTGCGGTCCATGCCCCTAAAATCCAGCAGGTACAAGTATTTCAGCCGCAGTGCCACGAGCTGGATTTGAGCTGTCGCTAAATAGTCTGTCATCTCTGGTACCCTGAAGAGGGAGTGCCAGTACATGTGCAGAATAAGGCATTTCTGCTTTAGGTCTGAAGAGACTAAGAGACTGTACCCTTCTTCTCGCCCCGTCCTGGAGACCCCCGTTGTCATTCGTGCACGACACTAGGACGCGGGCCTATCCCAACTCAAGCTTTGCCGCGGTGCAGCTGGGCTGTGGGTTTTATTCGGGTAAGGGGCGAGTGCACGCGTGACCACAGACTTGCCTGTGGGCCGAGGAGGCTGATAAACCCATTGCCTGTCCACGTAACCCTACGCACCTTCCAAATGATATTCGACGTGAATACAAACGATGCCATGTCCTACTTGTGGAGTATCTTTCTGCCCAGCTCGTGGCTGCCGCTTCAGTGCTCGATGCTGTAGAAGTGAGCAGTGCTAATGGTGCAGTGGTGCTGTGTCTTACCTACTGCAATTCAAAGGAGCTCTGTCATGCAGAGCTTGGTCTTAAAAGCTCCTCAGCAGTCCGGCATTAACATCTGGTGGAGAGGAGCAGAGGTTGCTGTTAAAATCTGGCCTCACGGTGTCGGGAAGGCAGCAGCGTGTAGCTCGGTTCCTCATACTTTTTCTTTCCTTTTTTCTTCTTAAAACTTATCTTCTGGAACGATTTCCAGCAGAGTGTGTCTTATGAGCCAAAAGACAAAGTTTCATTTCAATGAAATGAAATTTTCCTGAGCAAAAGGTGCGTTTGTAGTTATTTTGAAGCTGCATCTTCCTTGGCATGTCTGTCATTTTTAAAGGTAATTTCTAGCCCAGGGAGCACTTATTTCAGTGCAATGCTCACACCTGGGAGTCAGGTATCGGTGTCGCACAAGGCATATACTGGACCCAGTACTCCCAAACTTTGATGGAACGTCAGGTCATGCAGTTGGATTTCTTGAGGCTGAATCTGGTGGATCCACAGATGTCTGTGCTAGCCACTAATAACTGTTTTCGAGATGATTTTGCAGATGAAAGATCTGAGAACTCAGAGCTGCTGAAGCTTGGAGGTGGTTGTGTAGGAAAATAGCACCATCTACCGCAAGTGCTTTGTCTTGGCATAGAGTTACAGGCCAGAAGTGGCTGCTGGAGTTCAGCTTTTAAGCGAAACGATAGACTCCTTCTGTGTCTGCCCCATGCTGTGTAGAATTTCTTTATAAGCAAAAGTAGCTTCTTTTGTCTTCCAATACAATATGCCAATGTAGAACAGGCAGGATTTTTTAAGTGGCATTCATAATAAAAAGATCAAAACTTCTCATACAGCAATGATTTAAATAATAACTTGTTAAGCAGGTGCTCATGAGACACCATGAATTCTGGCTCCTAAGACTGATCTACTCAGTGCTCTGCCAAATACGTATTAACCGTATTGCCTTAGTGGTTATAAACCAAGCAGCGATCAGGCCCTTGTGTATGCTTAGTACAAGTGTAATCAAGAGCCGGTTTTGGCTTGAGGAATAAAAAGCCGGATGGAATTCCAAGTAAATCTAGTTCCCTGGGCATCTGTAACAGCTAGAATTTGGATGGGTTTGGTACATGAATTTTCAGTTCTTAGAAACTTACCTACGTGGTCTTGTGTCTGATTGGGCTGAATGTGTAAACAAAGGTGTCTTCCTTAAATGATTTGGCCTTTTCACTGTTTTGGTCCCGTTCCACTGAGGAAAACATGTAGGTTTTTTCCACTGTTCCGTGAAGCAGTGCATCTGATAAGTTGGGGAGGCGGGTTCTCTTTTTCTAGCGGGACCAGTTCCTGCTTTTTTAATGTATTGACTGGAATATTATGACACAAAAATGTTCAGAAGAGGAGGAAGCTGCTTGGATTGTTGGGGTGAGGATGGGGCAGCACAGGGAGAGAACAAGCTTTTGCCAGACTTACCTGAATGGCACTGGCCATTGGGATATTTGCAGGCTGGAGAATGTCACACAGAACATGAAATTATCAAAGTCTGTGAAATATCAGTACTGGAAATTATGTTTTCACTTACGTCCTGGTTTGACGCTGGTTAAAATGCTAGGTATCCACAAGAAATGTTCACTCGCTCTTTTCCGCTATAGCGGAATGAGTAAACGTACCTAGTGTAACTGATTATTCTAGAGGGAAACTTCAGGCACGATTAGCATCTGACTTAGCCAAAAGGCTGTCAGAGCAGACTCTGTGTCCTCTGGATGACATTTTTAGATGCCTGTATTCTTATCTAAGCATTTCTTTTTCTAGGGAGCCCCAAAGGCCAGGAGATGTACGTTTTTAACTTGACATCACTCACAGAGTCTGAAAACGTCTTGTCAGCTTCGGTGTATTATTATATTGGTGATCTGCTGCATGCGAAGTGGAACTGTTCCCAGTCCAGTGGCTGTTCTCATCACTGGCACGGGAAACCTGAAATTCAGATAGGTCTTTCAGTTTGGACCTTTCCTTCAGTTGGGAACCCAACTCGGAGCCTGGGACATTTCCTCATAAATGTCTCTTCCGCTTACCAGGACATCCTTTCCTGGCAGTGGAAGGATATCACTCAGCTCCTGCATGAAGCAAAGCAAAACAACGAACTGCTCATCAGTGTTAAAATGGATCTGAGCAGCCATCACCCCTGGGAAAGGGCATCTTCTTCCAATGAACCCTACATCCTGATTTACGCCAATGATTCTGCTATCTCGGAGCCAGAGAGTGTTGTCTCTACTTTGCAAGGACACCGTCATCCTTTGGCGAGGGTCTTTTCCAAGCCAGAAAGCCACGTGAGGAGCAGCATCAGGAATCGCCGGAGAAAACGCTCTGCAAACATCCTGTTGCCATTGCAGAATAACGAGCTTCCGGGAGCCAAGTACCAGTATGGTGAGGACGAGAGATGGGAAGACAGAAAACCCTACAAGACCTTCCAGCCACAGTTAGCAGACAGGGCTAGGAGTAAGAAAAAGCAGAGGAAGAACCATCTCCCGAAGACCCAGACTCTCCAGTTCGATGAGCAAACACTGAAGAAGGCGAGGAGGAAGCAGTGGAACGAGCCAAGGTATTGCGCCCGGCGCTATCTCAAGGTGGATTTTGCAGACATCGGCTGGAGTGAGTGGATTATTTCCCCTAAGTCCTTCGACGCCTATTACTGCTCAGGAGAATGCCAATTCCCAATTCCAAAGGTGTGGTCTTCTATTGATTCTTTTTCACTGTCTGTTACCATGAACTGGGCATTTTGTTTCCCACGTCAGTAAAGGGCAGCCGGTGCCAGTATGCGTTTGGATCGAGGACCTACATGGTAGCTTTGCCCCGTGCAGCAATGGGCAGTGGTTAGAGCAGCTAGTAAAAAGATAAGATTGCAAAGGTAATTTAAAAAACTTAACTTGCTGTTAGTTTTTCATCCAGTATCCAAATTGCCATAAAACATTTCCTGAATAGTGCTTATGATGTGTGAACTTGTTATTAGCCTGTTTAACAAACAAAATACAAGCCAGATTTGGAAAATTGTTCCGTAGGCAGCACTCGTTGTGCCCGAAAGGAGCCCAGAGCCCCACCACAGGCGGTCGGCACAATGCACTCCAGGAAAGCCATGTACCATGGGGAGGCAAGGCTACCCCGAGGGCAGAGAACTCCAGGCAGTGGCGGGAGTGGCTGGGGTGCCCATCGAGTGAGAGTCGAGTAAATTACGTGTATGATGGACCAAAGGGATCCAACAGCAATGGATCTAGGCCCACTGACTTTCAAAATATTCTCTGGTTTGTACGAGTTGGTTGCACATGAGTAGCAGGCAAGGCTGATGTGCTCCTAGCCCTGTGACCCAGACAGATGAACCCTGCTCCAAATGTCCAGTGTCGTTCTTAGCGACATGTAGCCCCCGGAAGCTGCTGAAACCTGAGAGCAGGACGTGGGGTTTGAGGCTGGCCTAAAATGAGGGGTATGCGCAAGTAACACCTGCAGGAAACATCAGTAAAGGCAGGGCTCTTGGACTCGCTGCAGTGTTTCATCCCAGCGTCTTTATTCCTGCCACGGTGAAGCCAGAGCGGTTGGTTCCAAAATATACCTGGCATTTCAGCGGCTCAAGGAACCAAGGGAATCGCCCTTTGAAAGTGATGGATAGAGGAATTGTACCAAAGGGGATGGTGCCCAGACAAAGCAAGCTGAGGAAGGCGGGGTCCTCTCCTTGAAGGAGGAGATGACTTGCCTGCCTCCGGCTGCAAAGGCAGGCTTTAAAGCTGAGGATCACGGGATCTGCCACTACTAAGACTGTGTTTGCAGAAGGATACTCTGACCCTCAGGCAAGAACAGACTAGTCCGTGCCTGTGGGTATATAATGTTCCCTTGCCGAGGGCGAGCTCCTGGAGTTAACAACCTCTTGGGTAATTAAGAACAGATGTGCACCCCGCCCTCCAGATTTTCAGGCCTTACCCATGCCCTGGTTCTAGCTAGCTGGTTTGACTGCTGTCAAACCCACACGTGCTGGGAGCGTGACATGGCGCAGAGTTTGCGGGCCAGGCAGGCGCCCTCCTGGTCAGGAATGAGAGCTCCTAACTGCCATTGTGTGCCCTGCTCATCACCCAGCCGCAATGACATTCCACAGGGCAGCCAGGCTCCTGAGGGCCGTGCGGCTTGGCAGGTGTAGCCCGACCGCAGCCGGGCTCGCTCACAGGCTTGGCGGCTTGGAGGCAGCGCGGCATTTTTATCTCCTGCTGGCCCTCTCGGCCTCCCCTGCTTCTCCCCTTCCCTGAGCGAACTTCCACCTGCCTTCCATGACTGCGTGCTGGACGGAGCACAGGCAGCCCGCAGGCAGCGGCCTGACTCACCCCCCTCGTGCAGGGCATTACACAAGGGGATTTGGGTTTCCTGAGAAGCACAGGACTTGGGTTTTTGCTCTGCTCGCGGTTAAATTCCCGCTGGCTGAAACAGAGTTGTGCCGAAGCTGGTTATCCTCCAGGGTGCACCTGAAGGGCCGGTGCAGCATGCTCAGCACGGGCTGGGGTCAGTGAGGAGGATGTTCTCATGGTGTATGCTACTGTAGCGGGTTGAATTTGCAAACCGGGCAGAAACACTAAAAAAGTGTAGTGGTTCTGGCCTGGAACACGGATTACCTACCGATTTTTCTGTGTGAGATAAAAAATTAAAAGAAACAGAAACAAAGCAGGCACAAACTTTAAACATTTTTGATACAAAGAAACTGTTTTATTACTAACAGAATTAAAAGAGAAAGAAAAAAACTAAGAAAGTTAAAACAAACCTCTCCCCTCCCTCCAGCACCTTTTTTTTTTCACTCAGCTTGCACAAAAGATAACAGAACATGGGATTTCAGTTAGAGTTGCAGTTTTAAAAGTTTCTTTCTTATGCTTAAAGGGAAAAAGGGTTTTCCTTTGCTTTACGTGGTTCCCAAACTGCCACCAGCAGCAAAATCCGCCCGGAAAGAAACAATTTGCTGTGGTGTAAAACATCTCTTCTATGAAAAAATTTNNNNCCCCCTCCCGACCTTCCCGCAGGCCGGCCAGAACGAAAGAGCGAGTCCCGCCCCTTCCATCGTGGTTTAAATAGGTAAATTGCGAGAAGCGTCATTAGTCCAAAAAACTGTCCATCACCTCAGGGTCAACCCACAACAGCTACCCATGTCAAACAGAGATACTTCTTTTAGGACAGCACGTGTCCAGGCTGTTCCCACCGAAAGCTGAGGCCACGCTTGAAATCCATTCGGTGCTGCTTAGCTTGAAGTCGGTTTGGTGCAATTTAGCATTTTGGGGCTATGGATTCCATGTCTGAAGGAGATTTATGATGAGATGTTACGTGGCATATTTGGAGACCTGATTCTAGTTTCCGTACTACTGGCTACAGGAAATAGGATCTCAGCAGGTGTTCTACCTTTTGGCCTGTAATCAGCAGGCTCAGGACAGCTGTTGGGCTCTCAGTTATTTTTGGGGAGATTGCTGCCCAGCAGCTGAGTAAGGAAACATGGCTGTGCTACCACAGCTTTCACTTCCTTTTGAGGGCAGAAATGATACAGAAATCTCAATTGTATTATAATCTGTGTTTTTAAATCCCTGGCTGCTACTGCTGAGGAGTATAGGTACTCCTGAATTCAAAACAAATCAACAGAAATGTCTTTCTTGAGATCAGCTTAGATGGAGACTCATAACTTTGTGGACTAACGTGCTGCGCAAACGATACGACAAACTGGAATTTCACAGTTATTCCTGTGCTTTTTGCAGGTCTATATCTAACCCTTAAACCTGACTTTTTTCCCGGAAACAAATCATCTCTCATCGCAGCAAAACTGCAAATCGAACATTTGGCCAAAATGACCTTGTTCTGTATATTTCTCAGTGACATGTGGTGGGGTACACACTGAACTGTGTTAATTCCCAGATTCTGTATCTAAGAACAACTCTAAAAAGCAAACCAAAAGTCCCTGGCTAAAAACTGTATCTTGTGCATTTTTCATGCCCACCTGCATTTTGTACGGATACTTGGATGTGGAAGTGTTTCAGGGTTCAGAGGTAAAACTTTGTATTTTTCCTTTCTCTGTGTTGGTTTTTTGTTTTTATGAGCACCTTAATGGTTTCTGGTTTTGTGGCCAAGCAGTTGCCTCACCAGGCAGATTTACTTTCTGTTCAGAGCAAACCCAAGCACGTCCCTTTTTATGAATTAAAGAAACTTTGTCCTTTGGAGTTTCTTTTCTGGAGGAAAATGCCACTTTAGTATGAGGTACAGCTGTCTCGGAGGCTCAGTTCCTCAGCAGTGCCACTGGCTACAGAGGTACACTAAGGACGAGAAGCGATTGGCACGGAAGGAGGAACAAAACAG
>VZRS01001344.1:328-143464 GCA_013398055.1 Ifrita kowaldi
GAACAGGTTGCCCAGAGAAGCTGTGGATGCCTCATCCCTGGGAGTGTTCTAGGCAAGGTTGGATGGGGCTTTGAAAAGTGTGGACTAGTGGAAGGTGCACCTGTCCGTGGCAGGGGGCTTGGAACGAGATGATCTTTAAGGTCCCTTCCAACCCAAAGCATTTTTATGATTCTATGAATAGTGGCCTCCCCAGCAAAACTTGCTTATTCCCCAGTTATATGCTGTCCTGTAACCAGTGTGATATGCTTTAAATTAAATCAGACTCAACTAAAGCTGACAGCTGTCCACTGAGAGTGGATAAGAGAAGGGACTAAACAGATATGCTGCAATCTGTGCAGGGTTGGGATAGCTTTTTTGGCTTTGAGCACCAGTACTTTTCTGTTCATTTGCCAATTGCTGTTAATTGTGCTACAGAAGATGTACTGAATACAAGTGACACTTACTGGAAAAAGCTGTCCCAACTGTCCCCTTGCTCTGAGGGACTGATTAGCTTCACCTCAGGACATATGCACGTACAAGGAAGTCTGGCAGGGATCCTCAAGTGTCCTGAAATATAGAGCTGGTTGTGGCCTGCAGGTCAGTGTGGGTGGTATCTTTGGGGCAAAAGTGAGCTTGCTTGTACTGCACAGGTTCACTCTTGAAATCTGGACCAGCTGAAGGAGCAGTGGAAAAGCACAGTGTGTCTCAGTGATGTGATGTGCCACTCCAAAGAAGTTCAGGTTGTGTGTGCCTGGCAGTAGCAGTTCATATGGAGATCCAAATTTGGCCCCTCTCTGCTGTCTGGATGGATGTTATGGAGGCTATATTGTGAGGCAGTTAATAACTTCTGAGTTTCCCTATGGATTTCCACCTCCATAGCAATAGCTGCCCACCTCAACCACAATAACCATAGCTGTACGTTAGTCACTTCTTTTCTCCCACATCTCTGTATATCCAATGCAAATACTTTCCCTGTATCTCCCCCAAGAGGATTGTATGTAGGTGTGCCACCTCTTCTCCAAGGACACTGAGAGAAATAGTAGACAAAATTAACCTCCCATCCTTCAGTGTGCGAATTGCATCCTTTCTCTTCTTCTTGTCTCTGACTTCGTAGTCAATCAGGGACACAGCAAAACTTGGCATGTGTTCTCCATACCCATTACAATTTTTGTCATTTTTTTCATAGATCCATAGAATGGTTTGGGTTGGAAAGAACCTTAAAGATAATCTAGCTCCAACCCCCCTGCCATGGACAGGGACACCTTCCACTAGTTGCTCAGAGCCCCATCCAACTCGGCCTTGAACACTTCCAGGGACGGGGCATCCACAACTGCTCTGGATAACCCACTCGGGTGCCTCACCACCTTCACAGTAAAGAATGTCCTCCTAACATCTGATCTAAACCTACGATTTGTAAAAGAACTGTAGCCCACATGGGAATCCTGAGTCCTTTCCTAGATCGGCAGCAGTGGGCAGCTGCCGTTGCGGAAGGCTTTTCTTTCTCCTGCCTGCACTCCCTCGAGGCACTCTTCCAGCCCCTCCGCGGGGTCTCCGCTCCCGGCTCCCGGCTCCCAGCACCACGGGAGGGAAGCGGCGGCCCTGCGGCGCTGGCCGCGCATGCTCCGCACCTCGGCGTAAGGGAGCTGGCCTGGCCCAGGCTATTTAAATGTCTCTGGCTGTTTGATGGAGCAACAGCAGGTGACCTTGTCCCCCGGTTTTTCCCGGGGAACTTGTGAGTCCCCGAAGCCTGGCCAAGTGCTGGTTCATATAGCTTTAAAAACTGATAGAGGCAGTTATCAAGGAACTTTTTTTTTTTTTTTTTTTTTTTTTTTTTTTTTTTTCCCGTAGTCTGGTATTCTTTTGAGGCAGCCCGGTAAAAGTGTTAGTAATGATAAGTGATAGTCAAATGGCTCAAAGGAGCTAGGAGACGGCCTGAAACAAGACCAGGAGACATCCCAGAAGAAAACAGGAAATTTCACAAGCTGGATCTGCATTTCTTTTTTTTTTTTAAGATATCCACAGGAATTCAGAAAGGGAAAAAAACACAAAACCAGAAATCAAAATGTTTAACAGTCCCCAATTCAAGTGTTGCCTTTTGGACTAGCAAGATAAAAAGACTAGAAATCAAAGGTTCTGGACTAGAAAAAAAAGTTACTGGAAACAGTTGCAGGGAAAGGAATGGCAGGAAAACAGGAAACCTTTGTCTTGGTTGTTATTTCCTATTCAAACAGTTGGAACTAGGTCTAAAGGACCTAAAAATAAACCCCAGAAGGAAATCAAAGTTCCCATGCCCTGGTGGAAATCAGCAACCAAGATGAGGAGTTAAGCCAGAAACCTTTTTTAATAACACACAATTCTACATGCTTCTGTTCTGTTTATAGCCAGGAGAGAGGGGGGATTACCCAGCTCAAGCAATATAGACATCTACTGTTGTGCAGAGAAAAAAAAGGTACTGGTTGAAGTTAACTTGACTGCCCAAATAGAGTGCTAGAAAACCTAAGAGAAGAGGGTACCTCTGGGCACTACATATGGTGGCATAGTGCTAATGGCAGCTTATCGTTTATTTCCAGACTATAAAGTTAATTTATCAGATCACCTATAAGCCCTTAACATATAAAGTGGCAACGCCTATCTTAATCAGCTCTCGAGAGGCAAATGCTAGAAGGAGTGGTAAAAGAAGAAATTCTATCCAGCCTGTTAGAGGACTTGCAAATATGTTTGCTTAGTGTGTATACATACATCTATGAATCCAGCCAGCTACCAGTGGACCAGTCTGTAGATCAACAATTTCATCAAGATAAGTGAAAGAATGTGTTAGGTGCCTACCAAGGTGTGATTTGTTTTGGCTTTTGTTTTTTTCTGAATCATGACTTACACCCTTCATTAGAGTAAAATAACCATTAAGAAGGTGATTGTCATCATCCTCATCTGCTCAGATCTGCATTTAATGAGGAAGTGGGGATTAACAGCTGGGGTTTATTTTTTGTGGTATATTCCAACAATTAGAAAGAGACCATTAACAGGGACAGTTGGCAACAATGTAAAAATTCCAAACTGGAAATTCTGTTGAAAACTGGCATTGAAAAAAATTGGATGCAATAACAATCATTATAAATAAAATGCTGACTAGTGCAGATGGTGATATCTCCTTTCCCAATTTGGGACACCTTTAGAAAAAGCTAGGAAGTAAAGCTGTAATTTTACACCTAATTTATTGAATGGAGGTAGTGAGTAGAAACATGTATCCCTTTAGAATCTGAAAAGCAGTTACTAACTTTCTGATTATAAACCTGATTGCCAGCTTTTGTTGTAGTGAGTAACTGCACAGTAACTGAGTATTTCTGACAAGAAGAAAATTGTAAAGGGAGAAACCAAAAATATATATAATGTGAGTCATTAGGATACAGGTATAGATGACACCTTGAGGGAGAAGCAGGGATGAAAGAGCTTTTACCATGTGTGCAACACAGTGCACTACATCTTAATGAGTTTGAAATACCTTCTCGTTAGGAGTCTCTCCCATTTCAAAGATGTATTATGTCTTGGACCGGTCATCACAGGTCTGGTTGCCGGTGTGAGGTCCTCCAAAGGGGACAGAACAGCAACATATTAACTGAAAGAAGTGGTAGCCATGGGGTCTTTGGACTCTAGCAAACCAAACAATGCCACTTTCTATCACTAAAAAATGATACACTTAGTACTTTATTAACTCTAACTCTTCACCCTCAATTTGAAAGTGCAATATTAGGAGGTAGGCCACAAGAACTCTGAAAATACTATTTTGCATGCAGGTCAAGATCAGCAACAATTAAAGCAGCAGTCATGGGATGCAAGCTATGAGCTATATTTGAAGGCTATTGGATGATGTTCCTTCCTCAGATCATGTTTTTTCTAGACAAAATACTCTGATATATGCTGCAAGAGGTGTAAAGTTGTACTAATCAAAATAAACACAAAGAGATATGACCTATTTCTAAAATATCCATTTTACTCCTCCAGGCGACATAACAGGAGAGATCGAGGCAAAATATTTCGTTTGATAGAAAGGAAATAATCTGTACAAAATTGTCTCTCACCTAGAGGCTGGCAGACATGCAGGGTTTCTGTGGTGCATTTGTCAATACTGCAAAACTATTTCATAAGTTGGGAAAGAAAAATAAAACATCTCAGTGGTTGAGAGTGTTTGAGTATTTTTGGTTAAAAGAAAAGTTGTTGCAACTTCCACTGTATCAGAGTATTCACATTTCAAAAGCTCTTTCATATCAGATAGGGGTGCTAGTGCGTACATTGGAACTCAAACATTGTGAGTTGGAGGTGACTTTGCATAGCAAAAGTCTAAATTCTCTGGCACTGCTGGCCAGGAATTAGTAATGATTACACCAGTTTTAAATAACTTCCAAGTATATGAAAGTTTCTCATCATGATAGGCCCTATACCCGTTTTGTTCTTTGAGCATGGCTGACACAGTGCCAGCATGCCAAGGAAACAAAGCTTAGGTAATGATTGCTTGGTTGGTTTTGGTGGTTTGGTTGGTTGGTTTGGGTTTTGTTGTTTGTTTTTTTTTCAATTGCACTCTCCCTGTTGCTTTTGAAGCCATTATCTGATTTAGATCTTATGTGACATGAGAGCATGAGTATTAAAGATACCAAGTTTCTGCATGTTTTGTGAAACAGCTTTTGGAACAAATCAAAACTAGTAATGTCCCAGAGAGGGATATGTGTTCACTTAGCTTTTGTCCAAGGGACAACAGCTTGCAAACCTGTACACATGTAGTTAAGACTTAACTGCAGTCCAGCCTCTTGCCCATCCCAAATAGGTAGGGGAGGACAAAACAAAGGAAGGCTTAGGGTTGTGAAGGGAGGTGACTCGTGGCTTTCACTGGCTAGAATACAAATATGGAGGAGATCTGGCTTCATGAGTTCTGTAGTTCGTGGAAGAGTCTATTCAAACTTGGGATTTTTGGTGGTTGGAAAGACTGCAGTGTTCTGACTTTGTATCACACAGAGGTATTAATGCTGATACACTGCTTAACAAAACAAAAGCAGAAGTATAAGCTCATGAAAAGCTCCTTCCCTTAAACACAGAAGTATAAAAATTCCAGATTTCATCTGTGAGACACACAGTTGTGCAAATGTAATGGGAAATCATGGGGCTTTTTTTCATAGGAAGAGGATTTTGTTGAAGGGACAGCTGAGTTGTTCCATTATTCTTATACTAGAAAAATATTACAGGATCCTGATATTTGACTGCTTAGGTGAAAGTAGTAAATATCTCTAGTATCAATATGTTACAGTAGAGTATTAAATTGTACAGAACTGTGGTTTTGACTATTCAAACTTAAATATCTAATTTTGGGGGCCTTTTTCATAAAGTAAATAGTTGCCAATTAAGTAAGAATTTGTTACTCAGGATGAACAGGAATACTGCTGCACAAGCAAAGGCTTATACTGAGGTTCACAGCACACCATTCCAATGGCCACAGCACAATTTAGAGAGCCTTCTTTTCCAAAAGCAAGACAACGCTCATAGGAAGGACACTGTGAGCTAAACATGAAATGATCAGAAGCAGTGAAACACTTTTTAAAAATTCTTTTAAATTTCTTCTTTTCTCTTGAAGGACCATGTGGGCAAATATCTCTTCAGTGCATGTACCTCAGAGGGGTCAGGTTTAAGATTTATACTAGCTACCTGAAAGATGGGAAATACTTAGTGAAAATCTGAGTAATTTTAACTCACTTTTAATCATATGCCCTTATGTGGTTTAAATATTAGTAAGGCAAGAATTCCAGAAACTTAGATATCTGTAGGTGTATGCAAGAATTCAAAACAATCTATTCATTTGAAATGTTGAACTGTTGGATCAGGCTACAACTGAAGGGTTTGTGCTCTCTAGGATATATTAAAAAATACCTGTATGTTTTTATAAGTATTTGGCAACAGCTGAAATCTTATGAAATCATAAATCCTAGATAAACTGGGAGAAGTTTTTTGATGGTATGAATGTGACCCAATTGCCCCCCACTACTCTGAGTGTCCTATGGGGCCCTGTAGAGATCACAGAATCTGCTGAGTTGAATTATCGAGTCCATTTCCTGGCCCTGCTCAGCACCATCCCCAAGAGACACACCATGTGCCTGAGGGTATTACCCAAATGCTGTCTGAACTCTGTCAGGCTTGATGACAGTTAATAGAAGGAGGGAATAAAGCTCTGCAGCACTTAATTTTCAACAGTACTCCTCTGAAAGTTCAGTTAAACTTAGTTATCACAGTCCCCTGGCATCTGGACAAGAATATTTTAAAAGTTCTTTCTTTAAAGTGGAAATGTGAAGAATTTGGCACAGTAATAGCAGCCTGGAATGCAGCAGAACCCAACCTCTGCCTAACTAATCCTGCTATTTTCTAACCTTGTCCTCCATGCATATTCAAAGGAACCGAAGTCACATGCTTCAAAGTCAAGCCTTTGCAAGATCATGGCTTTTCCTGTGCACAGAACATGCCCTTCCAGCCTGGTGTGGTTTGCATGAGGAGGTTATCTATAGAAGCCATTATTATCTTGGTTAACACCACTCCCTCCTGTCATTTAATATTTTAGTGATGTCTTATTCTATTATTTTTAATCTCATCTTGAGTTAAAGATGTAAATATTAACAGAAAAGCAAGCAAATTCTCCAAAGAAAAGGTATCTTTCAAAGTTTTTAAATATGCAGAATTGTGTTTAGAATTAATGAAATTTAGAAAACAAAGCACATAAATCAATGTATCATTGTCAGATCTTAAAGAGCTAAAATATACTGTGTTATAGTAAACTAAATAATTGTAATACTAGCTATTACCTAACATTGCTAATCTTCAGATCTCATTTACAGAGATGGTAGAATATTAAATTTTTTGGGGCAGACCACATAGTCAGGCAGACAACACTGAGTCCCTCACTGATGCCCTGCTGACTAAATCCCGCTGCCCTTGTGCTTCTAATGTTAACTGTTATCTGTCATTAATTTAAACACTTGGGTTATGTTATTTATGTGACAGGTCTGTAAATGTTGACAACTCTTGGAATTTTAAAACAAGTCTCAAGTAATTAAATATTGCCAATATTAAAAACTCCAGCTGCTGCAATCAGACTCTTAGCTCACAAAAGTGGATATCCTCAATCCAAAACAGAGCACCAGTGCCTGTT
Source organism: Ifrita kowaldi (assembly GCA_013398055.1). Lineage (NCBI taxonomy): Eukaryota > Metazoa > Chordata > Aves > Passeriformes > Cinclosomatidae > Ifrita > Ifrita kowaldi. The sequence continues at coordinate 7,488 of VZRS01001344.1, forward strand.
TAAAAATGTCCAAGCAAAGAGATACTGGAAAGAGTCTTAAATGATACTGTAGCAGATGTCTTTTGGAAAGTCTGAGAATTCTCTGTCTCATGAATGCGAACAAACTTTTAAGAGAAACTTGTGACTTTTTCAGTGTTAGTAATTCAGCTCTCAGCAAGAGTTCATATGGCACCTCATCCACTTCCTTGGCTGTTGTGGGCCTCGCTGGTGAGCTTGTGCATAGAACTGGGACAAATGTGGTCTCTTGAGCTCATCTGGTTTTGCTGTAAGAGCAGAAGGGACAGGACCGTCTTACATAACAGAAGAAATGAGGATGCCTCAGACCATCGTGCTGGACCCAGACACGCCTGATGGTTCAGTCTCGATGCCAGCACTGCAGCTGAAGGCGTAGGCAGTGAAACCAGGGAGAAGCAACTTTGGGCAGGAGCTCGGGGTGAGGAGTTGCAGCACTCTGAGGACCAGTGTGGAAAGAGGAACTATGAGACATCGTTGCTGGTTGCACAACTGAGGCTTGAGTAAAGGTTTGGAGTCGCTGCCGTGGTGAATACGGTCCCCACCTGGATTTTATTTCCTTATTGCTCACAGGATTGCCCCCTTACACTGCAGCGTCTCTGTAAAGCCAGAGTAGCTGTGTAATGGGATAACTTTACATTTTCCTTACAAACAGCAGAAGTACAGTTTCCCACACCGGTTACTGTTGTCGAGCTGCGCAGAGGCTCCTGCAGCGAGCCCCTAAATGTCCTGCCCTGGGGCCCGCTCTCCACCCTCGGCGAGGGGCTCGAGAGGGAGGGGGCGGCGCGGCGCGGCCCCGCCCGCCGCGCCTCGGAGGTGCGCTGGGCAGCGCCGCCGTGACGTCGCGACGCGGTTGCCATGGGGACGCCTGGGGTCGTACCTGACGGCTGTCGTGAAGCAGCGGGAGGAAAGCGAGGGAGGAAGACGGGGGAGTCCAGGCCCAGCCCGGCCCCCCGGCCCGCGGGGAGTTGGCTCCGCGCCGCGCCCCTCCGCCCTCGCCGCATCGCAGTCGGAGTCAGCAGGAGGAGGAGGCGGTGCTGCCGCCTCTCGATATGTAGGGGCCCCAGAGCGGGCAGATCCGGAGGCCGCTGTTCGCCTCTGGAGCGCGGCGCCGGGGCCGGGCCCGGCGGGATGTTTTCCAAGAAGCCGCACGGGGACGTGCGGAAATCCACGCAGAAGGTGCTGGACACCCGCAAGGACCCGCTCACCCGACTCAAGCACCTACGCGTCCTCATCGGTGAGGCGGCCGGGAGGGGGGAAGGGAGTGTGTCAGCGGGGGCCGCGGGTCCCGGCGTGGGAAAGACCGGGAATTTGGAGGGACCGGCTGGGCGCTGGGGCGGGAGGCGGGCTCGGGTCTGAGCCCCGGCGAGAGACCCCACCCGGCGAGCGGGGGAAGACCCCGCGCCCAGCATGGCGGGGCCGGCGGCGGCGAGACTGCAGCAATGTGCCGGGAGCTGCGGGACCCCGCGGGCGCGGCGCGGGATGCTTCGCTCGTCGCTTTTGTACTGAGACACGGACATTTCCGTCTGGAGGTGGAATTGCTTTGGTAACTGTGGAAGGAGGTGAAAAAGTGGTATTCTTCGCATGTGAGTTATTCTCTAGAATACACAAACTGCTAAGTTGGTGCGCATGAATAAAAGTGGCTGGCGAGCGCAAATGGTGCCTGTAACTCCCGAATCCATTTCCCTTACGTTCTTACAATAACAATTTATGTTTGAGTACGTTTTCAAGGTAAGAGCTACAGTAGTAAGTGCTCACTAGCGTAGATGTGAATGAGCTTCTATACAGCCAGATTTAAAAAAACACTTTTGTTTTGCCAGTTGGTAAAGGAGGACACACAAGCCCTTAAGTGCTGCTGCAGTTCCATGTGAACTGCCATTTAACCTGACCAGTGAATTAGAAATTGTGATTATACGGCATAATTGCCTAATGAAAAAAACAGGGGGAAACAAAAACAAACCTAGAGTTAACCATGCTAAGATATCTGTTAGGTGCATGTGTTTGTAAAAATCTAAGTCATTGTCATCAAGCTGTCCTTAAAAGAAGCAGCTTGCTCTGGAGTGTCTTTTGGGCACTTCAGTCCTGTAAATGCGTGTGTTGCTTCTGACAATTTATCAACACGTGAGCAGGGCTGGGTCAAGGGCAACTGCATTCCGTGTTTAGCACAGAATGCTGAATGGATTATTTTAGGTTCTGCCCACAGTCTGGTGGTATTTATGTATCTTGTCCTCCAAAGCTGGATTCTTTCCTTTCAAAGGAAAACGGCTATTTCTCCCATTTTTTTGCTTTGGTGTTTAAAGGAACAGGTGTTCCTATGTTACACCATCTGCTTCTGCATGAGTTATTTTCTGCAACATAGTAATTATCTAGACTTGAAATGGGGAATAGTTTTGTAGCTAGCTGTCTAAGAGACTTCAGATGCATCCTCTTGCCTCACTCAGAATGTACCACTCTTCCTAGCTAGCTGTGCTGAGCCAGTTGTAGCTTGCTCTGTGTTGATTCTTTGCTTCTTCCTCAGCTGGAACTTAAGAGGAAAAAACATTCTAAAGAGGCTAAGTACCTCTCTGAATTTAGATTTCCTGGTTAAAGTATATTGAATATTTCTAGTTTTGCTTTAGTCTGCAAAACACTCAGAATGATTTTGATCTGATCTGTTCTAGGTTTTATATTTATGTTGCTTGCAATTTAAACAGGGTTTCTTTCTTCAGCTTTCTTAATAATTGGGTGCCTTGTGTAAGTTGCAAGCCATAAGCAATGTCAAGCGGACATTCTTATCTAATCTAAGGTTTCTGTTTACTGGCTGTAGGACAGACTAAATTTGCTGGAGATGTTTTCATATGATGCCCTCCCCCCCCACCATGTGTATATCTCAGCTGCTGAAGCACAGTTCCCACACATCCTTTCTCCAGGTTTGGGAGAGCACTCTCCAGGTGTGTGAGTGACTGTGTAATTAGGGAAAGGTGTAACAGTACTCTTCAGCTTGTCTGTTTTGGATACATCTACAAGGTTTTGTCATTATGCAGATATTCTTAGATGCATGAGGTACAAAAGCAAGGGTTTTTTTAGGGCAGAAGAGTAAGGTATTTCCATACATATTCCTACTGTAATGCAAGAGAAGTATTTGAAGTCTGTCTTCTGCTGTGATCACCTCCTTACCTTAATCCTTTCTCTACTGCCTGAAGTGGCTTCCAAAACATAAGATCTATGGCCTTTCTTCTCCAGCTGTTTCTTTAACTAATCTTCAGGACCAGATTAAAAAAATTAAGGTACCCATGTAAGACAGACTGCTCCCTGAGGTGGCTTTTCATACAGGCACCATCCCACAGCTTGAGCAGTGAAGGGCTGCATATCATTTTGTCCTCAGTGACAATTCCCCCAGAAAAATAATTGCCATATTTCCTTGTGTTCAGGGGAGCCAAATTAGCTATTGCCAACAGACTATCTGAGGGGATGGGCAGGAAATCTCAGGTCATATCTGTTCAGCATCTTCTTGAAGGAAAAATGATTTGTTTATTGCTCTTAGCCTCTGCGCACTAGAAACGAAAAGATACCCAGAAGAGAATTTTCTGCAGTTTCTCATACAGGAGAAGGAGAGAATTTTCTCTTGTTCTTTAATTTAAAATATATTCGGTAGACCTGCAGGGTGTATTGGAACAGAGTTCTTTTTTTTTGCTGTACATTTTAGTCTTTGGTTCAGCAACAATAAACAGGTATGGCCTTGGATTCATGGTTAAGAGTTGAGGGGAGGAAAGGGAGTTTTAGTTCATTTCCCTGCTATTTTACCACGGCATCCAAAGCAGCAATTCTCCAGTAAGCCAAAATAATGGGATAGTCATGAATAGAGGTGAGTGCTTGTGAATTGTAGACTGATGGCTGTCCATTAGCCAAAGAGAAATCTAAAAAATTTGATTATGGGAGTAGACTGAGAGTTGCATCCTGCAAAGCAATGGTGCAAGTCAGGCGTCATCTAAAAATATTTAAATTAGTATAATGCCATTTTTAGTGAGGATCAGAAGAGACTGAACAATATCAAAGAACCTAATATGAAGCTAAGAGGATGGATAGCACAAAGGCCTGTGACTTTTATTTTTAACAAATTAAAAGTAGTGTACATTAGGTGGAATTGTTAAAATGTCTTTTAGAAGGTAGCTTAGAATGAAGCGAGTTTCATTCTTTTAGGGAAAAGTATCCTGTCATTGGTGACAACTCAGTTTAAATTTAGTAAAAAATGCAAATGAGTCTGCATAAGGACATATAAAAAATTTTGTGTCTTTTGTAAAGCAGTGATGTTCCATTGTACCAAATACCATTGCAGCTTTAGGAGTCTTGTTGCTATAGACAGTGCATAGAAGATTTAGGTATGGGAATGACTCAGATGAGAGTAAAACTTTAATGTGAAAAGACATTGAAAGCTTTAAAATTCCTTTGTGTAGGGACAGAGGATGAAAAATTTGTATGAAAATTATATGAAAAAGACTAGGAAATAGCATCTTTTAAGGCTTACCAAATTTAAAGTTGCAAGTTACAGTACATGATTTTTGTCATGGGAAGCTCTTTGCTAATGCTAGGCTAGCAATCAGTTATGGGCATACTGGGGGAAAATACTTTCCTTGTGGTTTTGGTTTTGTTTCTTTGTTTGTGTTTTTTTTTTCTGAAACTCTTTAGTAGATAGCCGCTGTTTTCCACTTCAGTCTCGTATCCTGTCTCTGGTTCTCTGATCTGCTTCAGTTTGGCTCCATCCAGCCTTTTGTGTAATTCGGGAACCCAAGAAAATTCTGTGAAATTCAGGTGACTAGTTCAGAATTGATTAAGTTATTTGTTAAAGTAAATACAATATATGACAAATTTGTGCATGTTATAGGTATAAGGTTTTTTTAGTAGAAGTTAAAGCCTTTAGGAGACCTCTGAGTAGTTAGAAATACTACTATTGCTAAGAAATGCTAAGAAAAATTGGAAAGCTTCAAGTCTCATATCTTGGGACTTAGTATATGAGCAAAGGTAATCTGCTTTTCATTGTTATGTTGCTGCAGTATATTTCTTGAAACAACTGCAGCTATCTGGTTTAATGGATTTTATTCTTCTGAGATGTATTAGTTTCTTCCCATAGGGAAGTGTTTACCCCACCCTGCTCCATTTGGTTTTTTCTTCTCAGTTCTGGGAAGTACCTTAGAGTCTCATACAGTTCCCCAGTGCTGATTTGGTCAGTGTGTGACTCTTTAACAAACTGTTGTGCTGTCTTGTTCCTGTACGCTGGAGATGCTGTAACAGTTTTGTTTGCGGTGTGTGACTGTGGTAGTCAGAGCATCCGAACCTTGAGCGGGAATGTTGGACAGGATTCCCTTGGGGTCTGTGTGGCAGCAGCGAGGCCTTGCTGGAAGGAAGGCTGCCAGCTGCAGTTGGTGCAGGTGTGGTCACTGAGGCTTCTCTAGCTAATGGAAGGGAGGCACATCATGTACCTTGCAGAGTTAGGTATTGCCTGTACAATGATTTTCCAGAAAAGATACCTATGTGTATATACGTACATACTTTTATCAGTCCGCAGTCAATTAGCAGCTGATTGCAATTTTTAGGATTATTGAAGTGGAAATAATATGGCATTATTCTTATAATGTTGCACTGTTTAATCAGGCTTGAACATCAAACTAAAATTCTATGATTTTAAAATGGTTGTTTGTAAAAGTTTGTTCTAGTAATCTTTCAAGCATCAGATCTTAGTTTATTTGTCCTTTTGCTAAAACAGTGCTTTGAGTTTGAGCATTCTATAAAGACAACTAGGTATGTGACCCTTCCTGAGGCCATACTCTATCAACACTGGCTTTTTGTTTTGATATCACGTATGTTGGTGTTACCTGTTGAATTTGAAGTTTCAGTCAGAATTTGGAAATATATGTATTTTTTAAAAAAAGCTAAAACCTCTAAATATTTAATGATTTCTGTGAAATCCTACTGTGTGCTAGTAAGTCAAATGAATATACTTGGTTTAAAATTTACTTATAGGCCTGAATTTTTAAAATACTTGTTTTCTTGTTGGGTGGGTTTTTTCCCCTTTGTTTTTCACTTTTTTTGTAGAGTAGAAGTTACAGACCTATGATCTGTTAATCCAGAGTAAAGAAAAAAGGAAATATATTGTTTCTCATGAATTATTTTATTTGTATCTGATATCTAAAACTATACTTCTTTTATCTCTGTAACCATTGAGAGAACACTTCTAAAATGCAAGAGAACAGAGTATCTAAAGTGTAGGGTGTTTATTTTATTATTTTGTTTTGTTATTCTTGGTGGTTGGTTAGTGCTGGACATCTCATGTAAATAGTCTTTGAAAGGGAAAAGTCAAATTATATGGGACAGAATGAAATGGACCGCACTGGACATCCATTCTGGTATATAATTTAATATTAAACAATGTATTTAAACAGAGATTGCATTCATCTAAAGGGATTTTAATTTAAGAAATCTATTTCACTGGCAGTTAGCCCTAATGCTTCAGCTGGATGGCATTCATTGGTGTTGCACATCATCAACATCAGTCATAAATGAAAAATGTTTTATCATAGCTAAAGTGACAGCAAATGAGAAGCTACCACAAAACTAGGTGCCTGGAGTTTCTGTGGATGTGCAAAGATGTATTATTTTTGGCAAGAGTTGTAGACCTTTTTTTTTCTTTCCTGGTTAGTCTAACCTCAGAGAACATGTCACTGCTCATATAACTCAGAGATCTGGATGTGGGTTGCATGCAGTGCAGGAAATTGGTCTTTATGTTCTGTAACCCTTGACTTAACCCTGAACGTGTTGTGTTTTGGTCAGGAGCAGAGGGGGAAGATCTACTCTGCTTTAGTATTTTGGCTAATGTTACACTCGACTTGCAGAGTTCAGCAGTGGCCAGGGCTGCTGAATTGCAAGGCTGAGGGCTGGAGCCAGATCAAAGTCCCAGGGTAGACAAAAGGGAGGCTCTGACCACTTGGTTGCAAAGGAAAGGTCTGTGTGGGTTTAGCTCTGACAGTTTGGAATGGAAATAAGTACATTACTATGGAAGTGTCTGAAGTTGCTTAAATAAAAGCTTAAGTTCTGGAACACATGTGACTTGTTGTGGAAGTATTTCTTTAAAGTTTGCTAGTGTAAGTCTCGGAGTCTGCGAGCACCCTTAGAGAATTAGCTTGGAAAGCTGGCAGCTGCTTCTGCTCTTTCCTGTAGAGCACTGGTATTGTAAGAGTTTGTATGCAGGTGATGTTCATTGGTACTGTTAACCTACTTCCTCATTTGTGATTTTTTTTCATTTGTATTAAGAAGATTGTGATCAGGAGTTCAGACTTGTCAGATGCAAAATAGAAGTCCATTAGAAGATTTCTTTAAGTCATGCTCGTTTTTCAGTACCAAAACCTTCAAGAATATTTTCTTTGACAAAATTACCTTTTATAAAAAAATTGGTTTTGCTAAATAGCTGTTAGTTAGATGTGAAACAGTAAGGGCTAATGTGAAGCCTTTGTTTAATAGATTTGCATTTGTGGTCTGTTATCAAGGCTCTTTCACTTTGACAGTCTATTAACTATGCCAAAGCTACCAGTTAGTTCCCGAGGTTTTCCACTTAACCTTTCTCAGTTACGTGCTTTTCTATTTGAGACAGTCCCTATGTAACCAAATCTCTACTGTTTTGCTATAAAGAAACCCTTGAATTTTTCAGCATGGAGAATAAGAATGAGTAAGTTTGATTATCCATTGAGGACATGGAAACCTTTGCTTTGTAGTGGCACCAGTTTGTTACAGGGATTGATACTGACCTTGTCAGTCCATAGCAGGTCTCTGCTTTACAGAAATAGATCCAGAAGTCTGGCCATCTTCCAGGTCATTGTTTGCTGCAGTTGTCAGCTTGGTTTGTGGTAAGGGCAAGGGAAAGTGACTTAAAAGCCAGTAAGTCTTGGAATGAGACAGAATAATGTTTTCATTATACTACGTGCTCTGATAATTTTATGTATAAACATAGTATTAAATTCTAAAACTCTTAAAATAGAACATAAAATTAACCACAACCTAATCTGTAATGATACAAACTATTTTATTAATTTCTGCAATGCAGTGTGAACTGATGAAAGTTCTCTTCAGAAGAGTTAAAATATATGTCTAAAATCTGTTTTGGCGGGGTTTGTTTTGTTGTAAGGAGAAAGTTACATTTAAGCACAAAGGAACACCATACTGTGTGAAATGAAAATATTATAAAGCAAATAAGCTAGTACTTTTCTGCACAGGACAGAACTTTAAAGGTAAACAATTAAAATACTGAACTTAAAACAAAACAAACCCCGCCAAAACAGATTTTGTCTTTTTCTTTTAACAAAAAAAAGCACCTTTGAACACAGAGTTAGTATGGAGATCAGATTTGTACCAGTTTTTAAATTACAGAAAATTATTAAGGAAAAAACAGCTAAGATCCCTGTTTATTGCTGTTGTAAAGCTTCAAGAAAACTGCATTTTCTTGACAACCAGCTTTCATAAAATGCTGAAAATCTGGATTTTAGTGTACTGAAACTATGCTTTGTACAGTAAAAACTTTAGTTTTTACATCCCTTTGGAATACAGTAGTATCCCATTTTTCCCTCTCACATTCTGAGGAACTTTCCAACTATTTCTTATGGTGCCAGATCTATTTCTGAATCCTTCCCTCCTCCCAGTCCAGACATAGAAGCAAGAACAGAAGGAGTACCTTAGTTTGTGTTAGTTACATGGTCTGTGGTGGAAGAATATAAAGGTTTTTTGTTTAAAAAAGAGGAATGCACTGGAAGTTGTAGAGGAAAGCCTCTTTCTGTTTAATAACACTTTACATAAAAAAAAGCTATGTCTGTCTTCTTTAAAAGCCAGAAAATATTTAACTAGTCAAAGCAGACCAGCAACTTCCTGCAAATTCCCTGTTCAAGGCTGTCTGAAAAAGTTATGCTGCTTGTTGAAGAAATTATTTCTACCTCTATGCAGTATGCATGGTACTTCGAGAGAGCATAGAGAAGAGACAGTGACCTGGTGTTGGAGAAAATGGTTTATGATGTGGGAATTGAAGAGCTATTCCTTTAGCTGATGACAAGGTTAGAGGTAAACTGAATATTTTAGAGACATAAGGAAAAAAATCAAATCCTTAATTAAGGAAGAAAGCTGTAACAGCAGCATATAACGGGAAGTTTTAATGGTACAGCAATCAAGGAGAGCAATAGTCTCTCCATGCATGTATTAGTCTTGTGGGTTGTGTTCCAGCTAGAGGTAGCTATGAAATGGAGTGATGTTTACAGGTGGCCAGATCAAGCTCTCTTAAGGTCTACATGGTTACCTCCATGCTGTATCTGCTATTTTCCCCCCTCCTTCTTCTTGCCATAATTCATGTCAGGGTATTTGTATATGAGTTCCAAACTTCTCGACCAGTTCAAGGTTCCAAATTTCTGCACTAGCAGCTGACTGAATCACTACAGGTCTCTTTTGATGATGAGCAGATGTTCTCTTTTGCTGTAGGTGGCAAGCCTGTCAGATGAACAACTGTGTTTTCCCTCCCTTAGGAGGAAGGCTGTTTTTCAGCATGAACAGAAATAGTTAGTGGGTTTTTAAAAAAGTATTATTTTCACATAATAAAAGAATAAAATTCTCATTAAATAAAATGTTGTATATTCTTCTGTCTGAAGCAATAGTAGTTATTGCAAGAATTCAGTTGTTGTTAACTGTTTTCAATTTTAAAAACTTGCTTTTGATTATGCTCTCAAATGTCATCTTAGGAAGGAATCAGAGTGAAATGCATTTGCTATAGAAATTGCAAAGTCAAGGTATTTTTTACTCTCCTCCTACTCTTGCAAGCTATAACTGTATTCTGAAGGTATGCTTTTAATGTTAGTTGGGTGGTAGTGGTAGTAATACAGGCCTACTACTGCTCCTTCAAGCATTTTTTGAGGTGATTGACGGCATATTATTCTTAAATAAGTAGAAAACAAACAAAAAATTAAAAAAAGGACAAACTTCTGAAATTCCACCTCACCCTGCATCCCAAAAGCGGAATGCCTTACCACAGTACCAGTTGTACATATGCAATTATGTGGTAAAATGATAGTCAGTGTTCAGCTGGTTATGTAGACAAGCCTTCAGTTTGTTGCCTGAAGAATTTAGGAATAGCATCTCCAAAAATTACTGACTCTTGTGTTAAGATTGAGTGTTTAAAGAATGCATTTGGTTTAGGCGTTCGGGTTTTTTCCTTTGGTCTGCTTCAGAGTTGACCCGTGTCTGAGAGAATGAGGGCCTGTTTCAGGAAATGAAACATTTAACATGCCTGCAAAAATGCAGCATTCCTGTGTTTTGATTGGAAGAGACCCTGTTTAACTGCTTCTTATCCCTTTAGCATTTGGAACTAGTGTTTTCTGCACCTTTGCATTGAGTGAACCATTCCACTGCTTTCTACGTGCAATTCCTGTACAGTCCTATAAACATATGGACTACAAGATATCTTCTGTCACCCTTCTTTCTCTTGAAAGTCTCAATCATTGCTTTCTTTTTTTTTTTTTTTTTTTTTTTTTTTTTGTTTAATCCTTCCATCTTGAACTCTTTATTTTCCTTCCAGTATTTTCTCGTCCCTAGCCTAGGACTGACTTGAGGCTCTGCCCATGAGCGGAGATTGTTGTAGTTGGGCTTATGCTCCACTCACAGCTCCATTTCGTGTGCATTTCCCTGATCAACTGAAAGTCATCATTCAGCTTGTTTCAAGTGGAATTGGTTTTGTTATCCTTTAACATTTGTATCTCTAAACTGTAGCAGTTGAGCTGCTGCTCTGTAGGTGGTGTGGCAGTTTCTGCCAGCCCGGGGGTATGGTAAGCCTGGAGATGGTCAGGCACACTCTTGCTGCTCTGGACCACTGTTTGTTCCTAGCTGAGCTGCGTTGCTTTAGAGTTGATCTTGGTTGCTGATATAGCGCTGTCTGCTCCAAGAGCACCCTGGCTCTACTGTACTCATTATGCAAGATGTTGCCAGAATGCTGTGATACAGCAAAAAATGAAATCTGTGTTGGAAACTTCTATGGCAAAATTTGTGTTAGAATTGAGTTAATCATCCTCTAGAGCTACATAAGAAAACATAACTGAAAATATGCCATGCTTTTGGCCATCCTTTCAGTTGATTGTTCCTGACTTTATACTCTGCCATTTCTATATCCAGTCATGTGAGATGATAAAGATTGATGTAGTTCTAAAACAGGTTAAAAACCTTGTGATCCAACACAAAATTAGAAGGAGCTATTTAGAAGATGTATCTACAGTGAAAGAGGATGTCTCAGTGTATACAGCTGGTGAAAGGGTATAAAAGTTTTGTTTGCCTCACTTTTCGTCATGTTTTGCTTTTGTTTGGTTTTGTTTGTTTCACATGAGTATTCTGAAAAAGAGGAGAGTTTTACCATTTGAAATGCTGTCTTCCTGTTCCTCTGTGCTTCCATGGTATTGTTTTGTCCACCTAGTTTCTCAAGTCTTATGTAGTTGAATAACAGGACAGGGAGTGTCTTTTGTTTCAGTGTGTACTAAGGCTTGATTGTTTAAAATGATCACTTTAAAATTAATCGGGATAAATCACTGTGTATTTCTTTACTGGGAATTTGCAGAAAACCATCTAGAGAGTTGTGGGAAGAGAGTCTGGAAACCTTCCTGGGGTACACAAGAAAGCACATTCCTCTATATGTACGGTGGTTTCCACCTCAGGGTATCCCTGAGGTCCTATCTTCTGATCTCCTGAGACCGCACAATGAAAGGAGGGTGAGGGACTGAGCCAGGCTACAGAGTAAAGTGCATGTTGGAAATTGGAGGGAATAAGGAAGCAACCGTGGGAGTCCAGTGCTGCTGTTTGTGTCCTCCCAGCTTGTTTCTCTACAGAGCAGATATGTTCTTCACTTAACATCCTTCTTCCACATTCTTTAAGCTTAGTTGTGTTCAGTAATTACAGTTGGGGATTGTGATGGTCTTTCTGTTGTAGAGTTTGGGCAGTGTCACTAGCTTTATTTCTGTTAAATTAACAGTTAAAACCAAATTCATCTGTACAGTGCTAGGCTTGATGGAATTAGGGTTCATGATATGCATTTGTTTGCATTACTGTCATGCAAACAATGGGTGTACAAGAAGATGCTGCTTCCTGTTTTAAAATTCACTAGGCGCTTATGGCATGCCATACTGGATTTCATTAGCCTCAGTGTAAAGAATGAAAACGTCAGTAGTTTCTTTAATTATTTAGTTATTTAATTATTTAAAAAACAATATTTTTTCTTTTAAATATTTCAGTTCTTACTGCTGGATAATGGTTGACTCTGAATATTTGAAAGAAATATAAGTAGTGTTCTGTTCTGTTTTTCAGAGAATGCAGAATCAATTGATCTCAAACAGTTTTTCGACTTACATTTTTCACATATATATTATGTGTTCTTTGAAAACTTTGTGACTATTGAAGTGAACCTTAAACAAAAAGGTAGGTATTTCAGATAGAACTCTTCGTCTTGATGCTTGTGTTTTTGTTATAAAATAAAGCAGGGTGCTATAAATAAAGCTCTGTGCGGTCACAAATGATAACATTAGCTATGCAGAAATATGTCTAAGAACTAACTTTGCAAATAAAGGCAGAGCAATGAGGTGTGCCTGCAGTGGAGAGGAGGAAAAAGTGTTTCTTCTCTGATGACTGTTTGCCCTTTTGCAAAGTGAGGATTCTTCAGGTGTTATACTTTGTGTTCTGCAGAATTATTCTTTAAGAGGATACTGTGTAACTTAATCTTTCCCAGCTGTAGGTGCCATAATAGGAAGTTACACGAATTGTAGCTGTTATAAACTCTATTTGTGGAGTATAATTTTTATTTGCAGAAGCAGTGCAAAGTTATGGTTGTATAAATGCGGATTTTCATTTTACACATTTAAGGGTCTTTGTTTTGATAATGAAAGTGCATCTTCTGTTTATTTTTAACTATTTAACTATTTTAAATATTTATTTTTGCAAATAGGTCACAAGTCTCAGAGAGAAGAATTAGATTCTATTCTTTTTATTTTTGAGGTAAGATATTTTGAATTTTTTTGCTTTAAGTCCTGTTATTCTACAGTTGTCTGTAAATACACTTTGCATTTACCTGCATTCCTTCTTACTTTTGCATAGAGCTGAATTTATGTGCTTTGTGTGAAAAATAAAAATTTGACTTGCAGTTTTGCAAAAAGATGTCTTAACTGGAAAAAGATGTTTCTGTGTCTCTAGATAGTTGATTAGTCTTTGGTGGTGGTATTTCCCCATAATGTATTATACACATTGAAATTCTTAGGAAGGTGATCTCAAAAATATCATTATTTAGTCATGATATTTTTGACCTTTTGATTGCATATTATCTCTGATTTCTCTCAGATTGCTACTGCAGAATTTTTTTAATAGATCCTTTCTGAAAAATATTACTTATTTTAAAAAATATTCATTATTTGAAAATTGCATTTCACAATATTCTTTCTTAAAGCATTTCTTAATGAAGATGAATTAGATACTAATGAAATAATTTAATAAAATCAGAACATTTCTAAGCAGACACTGTAGTTTAGAAACAGCTTGTATTTGCCAAGTTTTCATCTTTCCTTTTTGATGAAGGCTTCTAATTATAGAACAAGCATTGTGGTTTTTAAAAATTTGCAAAACTAAAAGCTGATCAATGCTTATATGATTGAATACGAATTCAGTTATTATTTATTTGTTAGTGAGGTGTATTGGTGAATCTGCAAGAGAGCTAGTTCATTTGTTCACTGGTTCCTGCATAAAGGAATATTAGGTGATCTGTGCTTTGGAAGCATTTGCACAGTGTGCTGGAGGGCCACAGCCAGAAATTCATTTGGCAAATTGGGTTATTTACAAGTTGCAAATGCCTCTAGTGTAAATGTTGCGAGTCCTACATGATAGATTTTTAATTACTAACTGTGCTCTGTTTCTTGTCTCTGGAAATGATCATTCTCTTTGTAGAGGTTTTGTCTTTGTTGTTTTGCTGTAGCTCACTACCCCTTGGTTGAGAAGGCTGAAGCAAATGTTTGCTTGTGCCACAGAGGCAAGTTGACAGCTGAACATCCTAGCTGAAGCCATTAGTAAGGTGGAATAACTTAATGCAATCTGTTTTGAACCAGAGCAGCTGAGATAGTAAGCAGTAGTATCCATCAGAGAGGCAGTGGAGCCAAATGACCTGCAGTAACATCTGAAGTCTCCAATGCAGGACTCAGTCTGTCAGAACCTTTGGGCTTCTTAACTTTAGGAATGGGGTCATCTTGAAAGGACAATAATGCTTCCAAGGAAAGCATTGTGGGAATTTTCTAAGTTGATGCTTCAGCTTCTGATCTGTGGCCTTTGTGAAAGGACTGTTTGGTCTTTCAAGAGTGATATCTACAACATACATCCTTGGGTTCTGTTTTTTTATAGAAAATTTTACAACTCCTTCCTGAAAGGATTCATCAGAGATGGCAATTTCATAGCATTGGTAAGTTGATTTTCTTGCTATCTCTCTCCCCCTCTCTCTTTCCCTCTTTCTTTCATTTTACTTTTTATTTGTAGCTACTAATTAGTGGCTACTATGCCACTCATTTCCTTGAAGTTTAAGTGGCTTAACAGGGGTTGTGGTCTTGAAAATTTTGCAAGCTGGGTGAAGGAAAATAAAAAAGAAAATAAGAGAAACAGACAAAAAACTTCTCCAATGCAGTGAATACTCTTCTAGATAGATTTAAATCTGGGAATATAGAAATAAAAGAGTGGCTGAGAAAGAATAAGAACAGGTGAAAAGTTTAAAGTTTTAATTACTATTTTTTCCATGTTTTTTTTCTCTTAGTAATACATTTCAGAATTTGCATGAGGTATTTGTAAATAGGGAATGCTGATTCTATGCATAGTGATGACTTATTTTTAATGCACACATCTCAAAAGTCTTTGGGAAAAGATATTACATGAGGAAGCTATGAAAGGTGATATTTGGTTTTTTTTTCCTTCTGGCATTGAGTCTGTTGCTTGAAGGTATCAAGGTCACCAAGATTAAATTGGAGATTGCCAAGGACTTGTTTAAAAGTGGCTATCAAGTCTGACCGAGAACTCTGACATCTTACTTAATATAAAAAGAAAGAACAAAAGCAAATAAATTTTTTTCTCCTTTTTTTTAGGGTTGATTTTAAAGAAGCTTCTTCACACTGGAAATTCGTTAAAGGTATTGCAAAAAGTTGCATGGTCTTTTATCTACAATACTTAAAAATCCAAATGAGAACATAAGGGCAAATTTTCACAGTAAAAGCGCGGGAGTGAGAACCAGGTCATGACTTGTGTGTCATGAAAGAATGACTTCAATGGCTTTATCTCAGTAAAACTACTCAAAGTAGTAATGTGTTTATATAGAGTAGCCAGTGGTTTAAAGGATTTTGCATTAACAAAATAGTAAGCCTTAACTGTTCATTGTTAGAGGTGAGGAAGCTGATTCTGGGGCTCAGGCTACCTTGGAAGTGGAAGATTATGGCAGGGAGACCTGCTGGTGGGTAGAGTAATTTAAATGGTTGACCATGGGACAAAACAGCTGCACCACTCCTGTGTAAACCACCTGCAGGTTCCTCTGGTACTGAAATTCTCCAGTGTGAGAGCCAGGAAAGGAATGCTCTAGGAGTCCGTTACCTTTTTTTGAAGGAGAAATGGAAGAAGGTAGAATTGGTCCTTCTGATACAGAAAGCTCACTCTGTTGTTATAATTCATGAACACATTTAGAAATTTTAGGTTGGTCCTTGTATTTTCTGAAAAATTCATGTGGCGTCTCGCAGTGCTGTAGTCAAGCAAGTGATTAGATATGTGTTGGTTTTCCTTCTCTTCTTTCAGAGAAACCCCTGTGAAAAATTCTTTGAGGCAAACAGCAGCGAAGGTGCCAGGCTTGCCCTTACATTTCATCAGGAGCAGCAGATGTGTTAGTTTGGCTCTGCTGGTTGCTGGGGGTCATACTGTCTGTTCTCATTTTTTTATTGCTCCCCTTCTCCTTCTCCCTCCAGGGCAGAGAGGAGATGGAAATGCTTTTGTTTGTTCTGGGACAAGACAACTTATTCCATGTTTTTTCCCTTTAAGATACGTCGAGAGGGTGTGCGTCTCTTTCTTTTGTGGCTGCAAGCACTTCAAAATAACTGTAGTAAAGAACAATTATGGATGTTTTCTTGCTTGATTCCTGGATTTTCATCACCACAGTCTGAATATGGACCCCGAACACTAGATAATCTCATTAACCCTCCCCTTAATGTCCAAGAAAGTAAGTAATTTTGTAATATTACTCAATTCTCGACATAATTGAAATTTTGTCACAGACGAGGCAAGTTGAAGTAACTGACATGCATATGTACCCAGGGAGATGATGGAGCTGAGATTAGTTTCTTAGCAGTTTGTCAGATATTCTTTCTAGAGCAATTTCTGTCTGTTTTGTTGTTTTTCAGGATGAGTTGTTTTTTGTGGTTGTTGGGGTTTTTCCCCCTAAGTAGGCTATTGTAGCTTAACACATAGTGGTGAAAATAAACTGACCAATTGTGTGTAATTCTTAAGAATTGCAAGAGGATCCTGCATCTACTGCAAACTTGTACTTGAATTCTGCTTGTGTCAAACATTTGCACTGGCTTTGTTCATACTCCAGGGAGCAGGCTGTGCAAAGCAGTTTCTGGTGTGGCCTTCAAGAGAACGAGTGGTTGTTAGGGCAATGTGTAAGGACAAATGTGTCTGTGTATGACCAGGCAATTAAGGCTGTTGTGTTCTTGCTACTTGGAATCTTTGAAAATAATCAGACCTTGTAAATTGCAAAACTTGAGGTGCTAAAGGTTCGCATCAGTGGAAAAGCTTGAGCATTCTGAAATGAGGTTTTGATACTTTCTGGATGAGTTTTTTTTTGATGGTGAGGTCATTATCTTGGCCCTAATCAATAGAGTGAGGATGATTTTTCTCTTAAGATGATTCTTAGGACAGTTTTTCCTTTGTTCACTCTAGTATTAAGTGCCTCCTAACTCAATTTATTCTTGATAGTGGGATTTGAAACTCATTTATTAATGAATTGCAGTTGGATGGGGTCTTTGAATGTGAGTGCAAACTGTGCGCTCGCATAAATGGGAATAAGAACTTGAACACTTTTTCCCCTGAACGTTGTGCTGTTGTCTTCTTTCCATCTTCTCTTAGTATTTGAGTATTTTATTGCTTGTAGAGGAAAGCAGTGTCTCCATAACTAGTAATTAAATTTGCTGAAACACAGCAGACAAATTTTATGGCAGGATAGCTCTGCAAGTAAAATTTTACTACCTACTTAAGCCCTTTTTTGGAGTTATCTTGTGAAATTCAGAGTTCAAGGAATGACATGTGAGCATGTAACTACAGGAACAGGAGAAAAATCAACTCTGAACTAGCTTCACTGTTGAGGCAAAGAGATACAGCTAGTAAAACTTAAAGGAAATGTGACTGATCAACTGTTAAATGGGAAAATGGTGAAAGATTTACATAACGATTTGGCATTTGTGTACCATTAGTGTTACACTGTTGTTTGCATAAATTCTGAAAGAAATGAACTACACCTTTTGGAAAAATTTGGGTTTGGCATGTAGATTCTAAAAGTGCATAGAGAAAACCTACTTAATGTCTGCTATGCTTTTTATATGTGTAAGAAATTAGTTCCATGGTGGTTTATTAGTCAAAATTTCCTGATTTTCATTAATCTATGGGTGGACTGTTCTACCTGTAACTGTCTCCGCTTGCTGCAGTGCATTTCTACTTTCATAACTTGGTAGATGGTTATGCATGAGAAGAAATGGTCTAAATGTTAGATGTACTTCTGTTTTTCTTTAAATAGCTCAAGTAACTATAGAAGAAATCACTCCACTTGTTCCTCCACAATCAGGAGATAAAGGACAAGAAGATTTAACAAGCTATTTTTTAGAAGCACTTTTGAAATACATGGTAATTCAGGTATGTTCTATAGTTTTCAAGCAAACAAGTATGAAACAATTAACACCTCTTGTCCTTTACAGTAAGTTTTTTACTTCTAGCACTGCAAAGGTATATAAAAATATTTTAAAGATTCCCTCCTTGCTGCTCCCTTTTTTGTAAAAAGCAAATTCTCCTAGAAAAATGTTCCCCTGTCTTCTATGTGAAGATTCCTAGATCTGTTACCACAGGATCTTCTATCAGGTTGTGGCATGGAGACAAAACAAGACCTGTCAGTCACTTCTAGCAATGCTGATTTCAGCTCCCTTCTCATTTTTATCTCCCCTTCCCTGTCCTGTTGTCTTCAACCAACAGTTGGATCAACTGTGTGCAGAAAATGAAGAGTTGAATGAGTATTTAGTCCATGTTGTGCAACTCAGACACACACGTGATCTCAGCCAGTTCAAGGCATAGCAAAAGCTTCTGTCAAAAAACTGTGGCCCAGCTGTTATATGTTATGTAATTGATTTGCTGGCCAGTTAGCACATGCTGCTTCTGTGTGTACAAATATGACAAATGTTAAACGTTTCATGGCTTCCCTTTATCTAGCTTTCTCTGTGAACTTGCCATGCTGGAATAATTTTCAAATTCATTTTATTGCTTCCAGTATCTGCCACTTTGAATAGAGGTCTTCATCCTTGTGATCTCTAGGGTAAACTTAATGCTGGCTATTTACTTTGAAGAAAAATAGCCTTTATATTTTTGAAGACTTTTCTGTAATAAATTGTTAGCATTATATTTAAATGCAGATAAGATATTGAGACAGGTGCCATAGAGCTTGCTCACTATGTGAGTTCTGAAGTTGTTTGCTGAAGTCCCTTTAGAGGCACTGATAATTGCAAGCTCCTTTGATACTAAGTTCTGCTAAAGGACTTTGTGTCACTGAATGATACGTATCATAGTACCCATTGTACTGAGTTAAGCTGGGAGTGAAATATATGCATATATGTTCCACTCTGCGGACCCATTGGATCATAATAGAACTGTGGCCTTTGAGTAAGAAATGGAGAAGTAGAGGGGAAAGGAAGTAAAAAAAGAGAGAGGGAAGTCTTCCTTTATATTATTTATGATAGACTTGGCAGGTCACTTAGCCCTGCAGGCAGATGGATTCTCAGGAACAAAGATGGAAACTGCATGTTGGATTTCTTGAGGAGAACTTACCATGCTTGGTAGTACTTACCATGTAGGAAAACACTTCATAATGGGGAATGTTTAGCAATCACGATCCATGAAAGTACATTTGTGTAACTCAGCTTTAGAGTTGTATCTTCTGCTGCTTGTGGTTGAAAAATTTGTTTATGTTGCCAATTACACAAATGAATCCGAGTACCTATTATAATGACTATATGGACACTTGTTAGTCAAAATGTCTTAAAAGAAGTTGTTGAAGAACTATTTGGAATGGCATGGGTAATTTCTTTTTTTATAAAACATTTTGAAGTATAAAAACAGTTTTGTTAAAAACAGTCAATTTGGGCTTACTCCCTGACTTGGCAAGATGACTGCAAAAGTGAATGTATTTCTGTTGGTTTCAGTATTTTGTGTGTTCAAGGGCGTTTTAAAACAGTATTTTGGAAGAGAACAGTCTTTGTTTCATTGACATTTCCCAGCTAGTTTCTGTTTCATTTTTCTAAAACTGTTTATTAAAATATATATGATTTTGTTTCAAATAAATATCTTAAAAAGAGGACATTTCATCAGTTACCTGTCTCTTCTACTTGTAGATACTTACTTTGTCCAAATTCTTTTTTTTAAGGTTAAGAGTTTAGAATGGAAGAACAAGGAAAACCAGGAAAAGGGATTTTCATTTTTATTCTCAAATTTTAAGAAGTACTACTTACCTTCTATTTTCCCAAACATCTGTAAGGAGACCAGCTTGTATAACCCTATCCTTGGTAAGTGCTAACACAGCTGATAAGATCATTACATATTATCTAATAGTGATGTTATGATCTGATTAGTGAGAGATGTCTCTGCCCAACCTAAGGTGCCCACGAGACCAAATGCTGGTTCAACAGTACTGACTTTATTTTGTAACGTTAAAGTGCATGAGGAAAGAAGAGACAGAGGGAGAGGGAGAGTGGGAAAAGGAGAGAGAGAGTGCAAGCAGAAGCTAATCACCACCCATGCATCCAGCAGCGTCTTGTTGGTCCTTCTACACCCTGGGCTTGGTGGTGGGATGCAGGACCTGGTTTTGTTCATCTTGTTAGTAAGTTCTGTGCTGAAAGGGGTGCTGGGTCCACAAGGTTTGTCACTGAGTATTAAATCTTTTCACTATTTATACGTTTTAGCAAACAAAGGAATTAATGCTTATTGGCTACAAGTAATATAGTTCTCTTACTAGTTAGTATTCCATCTTCTATTGGTTAAATGCAGCTTCTGCTAATTAGTCTGCATGTTCAGTCTCTCTCTTCTTCTGAGATGGTGGGTTTCCTGTGTTGGTGAGTCGGTGGTCGCAATCTCCCCCGGCAAAATTACCTTTTACCCAACTGGAGCTGATTTCAGCAGAATTCCTGAGATGGTTTTAATAATTTCTTCCTTATCTTCTGCCAAATGTCCTTGTGGCCCCTAAATTCTGTATTCTATGTATCCACTATCAGTAATACATAGTTCTTCCTAGGCTTTGTTAACCTCCCCCTAGATCCTAACACCTGGGCAACAGTACCATGTTTATACAGCCCGAGTTCTGGGTGTCCACGGAGGCATATTCAGGGGAGCTTTGGTGGCCATTGGTGGCCACAGATGCCTCCTGTCCCATAACTTGGGATGATGCTTTTTTGACTGATGATACGCATATAAGCAGGTGCTTCTTGTCTCACAGTCTGTCACAGTTGGGAGTGTGTTAACCAGGATGTGCTAACCAGATCTTGCCTCTGTCAGGCCTGGAATTAGCACCTTCCTGTCACAAATTCCTCCTTTCTGTGGCCTTCACAATGTTTGAGACAGGTAATTGTGCTCTCTAACTCCTAATAAGACAATATAGCAAAGCAGTTTTTAGCTTGAGTCATGTTGCCCATGAAGGGCATTCTCTGAAAGTATTTGTCATGAAAGAAAATGTTAAGGTTCCTGTTTATGGTTTTCAGCTCTTTGTTTGTGGAAGCCTCTGACCCTTTCATTAGAGTCAATCTTGCTATATTAGCCTCAATGAGGTTACTTAAGTGTTCTTGTAAAACTATTCTTTAATAGGACCTCTATTGTTGATCTCAGTTGTGCTCTGAAGAGAAACTACTGCTGCTGAAATAAAAGGTGTTAGTGTGCTGTTGTTTGGGTGTGTTGGTTTTATCTGTACAGAATCACAGTGTTTGGATTATATGGTGCTTGCTCACAGTTCTGACGGGGCAAAGTTACGTTTTTGTGTCAGCTGCATTTTATCAGGAGCTTGCAACAGGAAAAGGAAGCTAGGGTTTAGCACACTCTTCAAAGCTGATGGTGCTAGAATGTATCTTTTCATATAGAGAGTGGAATGTTTGGTGTTGTCTAAGCATACCTGAGTTTTACTCATAGTTTTTAGTCCATTTTAAACCAGAATGTTGTTTGCAAATCTTGATTTTTTTTTTTTAAATCTCATGTTTGCATGCACTCATGCACATGTTGATTGTAGGCCAACAGAGTTCAAGACTCTTCTTTGCAAAGCAATACCTTGTACACGGGCTTTAAGTTACCATTTCATCTCTTGAGTAATTCAGTCACATCACCATTCCTCTTATCTGTTGATGCAGCATCTCAAAAGGACTAGTAGTGATCTCCAGACACAATTCCACAATCTAAAATCAGGCCGTCGGGGAAGTCTGTTGAAAAGGTCTTCGTTTCTTCCAGTCCATGTACATTTATGTAGATTTCAGAGATGGTTGTGTCAAAACCGTGTTCTCTTGGGAAAGACGAACAGTGGGCCTTCTCATCTAGGGGAGAAGAACCAGTATAAATACAGCCATAAGTAACAGTAGAATAAGAGTTATTGGGCAGATGCTGAAGAGGTTCAGTGATAAAATAGCTACATGAGGGATACTAAGCAGTGCTGAGAAAGCAAACCTACCATTGCTTGATGCTCCAGAACAAGAAATACGGAAATGTTATTCTTCTCTTTCTATGAAGATCTTGATTGAGTCTTTCATAGAAGTGTTACTCTAGTCCTCTGTTTTTCTGTGAACTGTAAACAAGAAACTTCCAAGGCCTTAGTGAAGAAGAGGACAATGAGAAACAAGAAGAAATGTGCACAGATCCCCAAAATTACTGTGAGTGCCTTAAACTGTGCGCAGTGAGCAACTATAATGAGGATTTTTGGAGCAATGCAGTGATGAAAACAACAGAAGCACTGGTGAGTTGAATAATTTTTTCTCCTCTAAGATGTTCTTCTCTGGCATGCATCTTCCCAGCCTATTTGAAAATAATCCTGTGCTTGTTCTTAATTTACAGCCTTGAGGCTGAAAGCAGGGCAAACTTGGGCGCTGAGCTTGCTACTAAGAACAGTTCTCATGCTACTGGTGTAATGTTTAATTTAGGAGAAGTCATGAGGTACAAATCAGAACAGTAGTTTCAGTAAGCAAGCATTGATACAGGGCTTTACTGGAGATAGTATACTGGACCGAGATTTCTTTCCTTCTTTCCTGATAAATACGTTGGTTACAGCAACAAGCACCAAGCATTCCACTTACAAGAAAGCTAGTATTGTGCCTCCTTCAAATTCTGGCTTTAGTATTACAGACTTAGAAGAGGAATACTGCATTAGAAAAGCCTGTAAGATAGCTTTTTGAGGGGGGTTGTTTGTTTGTTTGGTTTGGTTTGGTTTTGTTTAGAGTTTTTTGCTTTTTATATTTTGGTTTGGGGTTTTGTTTTTTGCCTTAGTGTTTACTTTGATTGTAATGTCTTTGTTAAATATCTGTTGAGATTGAGTTAAAAGCTGTTTAGGAAGAACTACAGATATGGCAGTAATATTCCAGGGGCATTGCCTCTTCCATCATAGCCATTTCTAAGCCATTTAGGTAGGCTTCTTCATTTACAAGGAAACACTAAAGTGGGCTGTGCTACAGCTGTCTTCAGCTCTTTATTCCTTATGAACCCTTTATTGTCTTAAAAATTAAGCATGGTCAAAGCTTACAGGTGTCCACTGTGTTTTTGCTAGCCTGTTAATTTTCTACCCTGTGTACGTCTTCCACCACCTGCAACTTCCTGCCCTTTTTGTCATCAGCTCACATCAGGTTCCCAGAGGGGGAAGGACAGGGGGTGGGGAAAGCCCAAAACACAATAGAAAGAAAAAATGGAAATCTGGGGGAAGGGAGTATTTCCTCTTGTGCTGTTTGAGTCTCCCTAACAAGCTCTGTTTTGCTTTGGTTTTATGTCTGTGTTCTCATCTGAAGCCTTGATACCTTCCTCCAAGATGGACAGAAATGTGAAAATACAAGAAGCAGCTGGAAGGAGGATACATTTGAGAAGCAGCTGGAAGGAGGATACATTTGAGAAGCGGCTGCAGCACATAGTGCAGTTGAAACAAATTATAGAAAGAGGAGGTTCTGAGAGGTTATCATGAAACATGTAGGAGACAGTGTGCTGCAGAAGCATGTTTTCTGCATGTTTAGTCCTTCTGAAAATACTGCCAGTATTGCAGCCTCTGTGCTCTGCTGAATGCTAGTACATACCAGAGAGATCTGATTTTTGCATCTTTAAATGCTGTGCTACCAGGCATTTGCTTCCTTTTTCACAGATTGTACTGTTATACGTGCTTGTTTAAGATATCTTAATTTTTAATTTTCTTACTCACCTGCTGCTTTCCACAGAATGAAAACAATGTACTGGGGTTTTATTATCTGCAGTAAATAAACTATTTGTAAACTTGTCAAAGAGTATTCTGTGCATTTGTTACTTACTTAAATAGATGGTATGCAAGAATCATGTGGATTTTTTCCTCTAAAAATAATGCTTCCATTGAAAAGTGTGGATGTAATTTTGAAGTCTGTACAGGAAACATTCTTCAGTTTAGCAGCAACGTGATGGGTTTATCAGTGCTTATGTATGTGGCTTTTGAAATGGCACCGAGATAGACCAGCATGGATATCCTCAGTGCAGGTGCTGGATTTTGTGTGTTTGTAGTGATAACAAGGAAATCTTTACAGCAGTCTGGCAGATTGGCTGGTTTCACTTTAGATGTCTTAGAAAGGCTGTCATAATATAATTGCCTAGACAAAAATTTATTATTTCTTCACTGCTGTCCAGATTTGTCCCTCTTGGATTCTAACACCATAAACTGGCAAAGTTACACAGGATCATTTAAAACAATTCTTGACTTTGCATTAGGAAGATACAGTCAGGGAATAACTTTATATTGTTCAGTGTGACTTTTAAAAATCCTTTTTGACTTTCACCATTAGTATCCTTGAACCGCCTTCTGGCTGGCCTATAAAACCATGGAACTTCTCTCTTGCTCATGTACTGCAGGCTATGGAAGAGATGAGGCAGTGCTTACATGCCGTCCCTGTCCAATCTGTCACTGTGTATGGATAGGACCATTATTTTTCCATGCTTCCTTCTTTCTGTTATTTGGTTTTTTGGTTTGGATTTTTATTTATTTTGTGTTTGTTTTGGTTTGAGTTTCTTGGGCTTTTTTTTGCTCTCACTAGATGAACATCATGATACTGAAACACCAGCATCAGGGCGTCCTGACAGCACATATCATAATCAGTCCTCACACAAATATCATCTTCTTTTTATTTTGGAGCATATCTCATATTTGCCCTTTTAGAACAAGGACTAGAGTTGGTTAGCATGCCACTTGCAGAGAAATGTCATTTGCACATGAAAGTACCATTGCTGCTTCAGGTTGATGATTGGTAATGCAGAGCTATTCTGCACCATGTCTTGGCTTGTAAAATCCAGGAATAACATTTCTCAGTGTTAAGTCACAGAAAAATGCACCATTTAAAATGGGATCCATGTGTATCCCTGTCTTTGTAATGCTTTTAACATACATGTTCATTCCATCCACACCACACCAAGTTATTAAGTACTGTCATGGGGTTTTTTTCTGAAGCAGATTCAAGAGTACTGATGACTCTAGCGCAGTAGAGAACCAGAAAAGCTAAACAATTCTGAGCCATCATGTAGAACATGGGATGGTGAAAAGGGAGTTGTCAGTTACAGTCCCCAAACAACCAGGGTTCCTGCCAGCTGATGTGCCCCTGAGCATCCTTCATTACATTCCCTACAAACCAGTACAGAAGCTGTTGCCACAGAGTCATCTTGCAGCTAGATCATAGGAGAATGTACATGCCTGTGGTCTGGCAGCAAAGTCCAGCAAAATTAGCCAGTGCAGATGGGGCACTAGGTGAAGCTGCAAAGCTCATGTGGATTTGAAGCAGGATTTCTCTGTTCTATTAACCTTTCACCTTTTGCAGGGCCAGAAGAGGCTGTGTTTATTGCATTTGCATTTTGGAATTATATATCTGCCATTGTAGCCATGATGAGATTTGACAATATATTAATTTTATATGAAAGTAGTTTTCTAGTATAGGTCATAGTCTAGTTAACAGTTATTTTGCTGCTTGGAACTTTATAGTTTTCAATGAAAATTTGAAGTAGTGAGTTTGCTGAAGTTTATGTTTAAATATTGAGTATAACGTAGCTTGAAAGAATCCGAAAATAATGGAATATGTTTACTTACATAGAAAAGAAATGCAAGCAAAAATGTGAGGCTATAGAAATCACTTTCAGATAAAAAAATTAAAGGTTCTTCATAACAGATACAAGCTTCTGTCTTTTGGACCAACAGTGTTGTCTCTCTTCAGGAGAAAATTCAAGTGTTTTGATGTCTTACAATTCTTGACATTTTCTCTGTTGCATCCATTCCAGCGCATCTTTGAATGAGTGGTGCAACAGTGAATGCAACAAAACTACACCTCTGAAAGTTCATATGTTTTGGTTATGGTTTTAGGATTTCTTTCTTATGCAGATCTTTTTCTCTGCACATATTTTTGAGATGTTTTATTTTCTTACAGATATACCACAAGTGAGACCAAAGCCACACTACGTAATAGTTAAGAAAGATGCTGAAACCAATGAGGCAATATATTGCACAAAGGAACCTTTCATTAAGGCTCGTGTTATTGTCATTAGATGGTTGGTGTCTTTCTGGCTTGAGCCAAAACCTCATACAGGACCTCATATTCCTGGGATGGAAGGTGAAAATGTGCCAAAGAATATTCAGGTAAAACTAAATACACAAAAATGTATTTGTTTTCATGTTTTTGGCTTAATTGTTATGTCAGCAGTATGCTCTCCTCCAATAATTACCACTAATGAAATGTTTAAAAAAAAGGAATTTCTAAACAAATTGTTTATTTGTGAATTCACTTTGAAAGGACCTGTAATGCTGCTTTCTTTTTTCAAATTCTGGGATTTGTTTTTAATAAACTAGCCATTAGAAGCCTTGAAATGCAGTAAATCCTTTTGTTTGTTTGTTTGTTTTCTTTAATTCTTTGTGCTGTTTTAAATTCTGCTTAAATTGTACTGTTTTATTGCTGTACTAAAAATGAGCTGTGGAATATTTTTAAATTTTGTTTCAGAGAGCAGCTGCCAGCATGGCTTCAAGGGAGGACAGCAAAAATGACAGTACTGATAAGCAGGATAGAAATGCAGAACCAGAACAATCTCATTCAAATACAAGTACTCTAACAGAGAGAGAACCAAGTTCTTCCAGCCTCTGCAGTATTGATGAAGAGCATTTAACTGATATTGAAATTGTCCGGAAAGTCTTTTCTTCTAAAAGAAGCAATGTTAATTTTCTAACTGAGATTTTTCGACAGGTAAAAAACTCTATTTTAAATGCAAGAATCTTGATTGTTGTATTGTAAGTTTTCATTATGTCATGGTTTTATTTCAAGAGCACTTTTTAAGCAGAACATTATACCAAATTACAGGTTTTTTCTGTCATCTTGCCTTCAGAAATTGAAAAGCTAAAATTCTGAAATATTTTCTGTGTAGAATATCCCCAGTTCCTGATTTTTCTAATTTTATTTCTTTAATAACCGGTTTAACAACATTTAAGCTGGACTTCACAGTTCCCCATAGATGGGAATGTTTAATCTTTTCGTACATCAAAGCTGTAGGTGTTAGAACTCACAACCAACCATATTTAACATAAGCCTCCTGTGGGAGTCTACAGCTGTTGAAGAGCTGTTTTAGGAGCATCTGAATGTCCTTACCTTGACAGTGTTCATCAGAAGAGTAGGACAGGTGGCTGTAGAAGGTAGCAGCTTCTGTTTCTGACTTTACTGCATCCAGAAATGTTGGCTGAGCATACTCAAAATAGTGTTTCT
Source organism: Ifrita kowaldi (assembly GCA_013398055.1). Taxonomy (NCBI): domain Eukaryota; kingdom Metazoa; phylum Chordata; class Aves; order Passeriformes; family Cinclosomatidae; genus Ifrita; species Ifrita kowaldi. The sequence goes on from VZRS01001344.1 coordinate 34,769, forward strand.
CTACTGGAAACTATTAAACAAATTTAAACTGAGAGCATATGCCAGAATATGGAGTCTTTGTTTATAGTAACTTCGAGTTCAGTGTGGGAGAATAGAACCAGATAAACTTTCTTTATGCCCCATGCTATAGATCAAAAGATGAAGAGAGTTTTCTGAATAATAGTAAAGAAAAATATACTAAGTTTCAAGTTAAATGCACAACACTCATTGTTCTAAACAGCAGAAAGCTGGACATTTTAAAACTCTTTTATCTGGATGAAATAGGTATTTTTGAATGAGGCAAATAAATGTCAGAAGCTTATCCACATCCCTTGTATTGAAGAGCTTAGACCCATTACAGAAGGACGTGGCAGAGTTATCTGAATTCAGCTGACACTCAAGGGTTTACAGAGTCTGAGACATTGAATGTAGAGTCTGAATTATCAATGGTCTATGTAGAAACTGTCCCCACAGTGAAAAGAAGCAAAGGCAAGTTTTCTTCATTCTCTTCCAAAGTCACTCCATGAGTTTATGTAGATGATTTTGTTTTCGTGAGATCTTATTTACATCATTATTTAGCCAGGCGTTTTCAGTGTAAATTAATTTCTAATATACAAAGTGTTTGTAATGTTTGTAAAACACTGCGACTAAGTAATTCCAGTCAAGAGGAGGTTTCAGAGGTACTGACTGGTGGACAGATTGTCTGTAGAGAACAAGTTTTATGCATTGTAGACTTGAGGATACAAAAAAAGTGTATGGGCTTGTAGAAGAATGTTAGAATTGATGAGCAAGTATATGACTGAACTTGTCAGTTTAAGCTGAATTCTTTTTAGTGTGAAATGGTATGCAATGTCTGTTTCCAGGGGGAACATGCTGCTGGTGTTATGTGGGCCCTCCTTAAAGACATGGGCAACTAGTTTTCAACAGTCACAGCATGGACCCAGTAAAGTTGTGTGTTAGTGTAGTTTGTCTGTTCTTCTAAAAATGTAATTAGGGCATCATGGTCTTTGGTAAGTGTATTTATAGTTAGTTAAAATCTGACTAATGCTAAAAGTTTCTGGTCTATGACTAGTTGTTACCAGCACAGCCAATACAGAAAACCTTCTGAAGAGGGCACTGATCAGCCATCACACCAACTCAAATGCATGATTTTTAGAAACAATAATTCTGAAATCTTTTCAGGTAGTCATTTACTTTGAGGATACTGTTTTGTAAAATTTTACTTAGCTAAAAATAAGATAGATGACTACCAGTATTGTGTGTCACTTGAATTTTTCTTAGTCATTTAGAATTGGTTTAGCTCCACTCTTCCAAATCTTCTGAATGGAAGATGTTGTAATAGGAACTTCTGCTCATTAGTTTTGCGTATTTTGATGGGTGTTTGGGTCTTAATTTCAACAGGCTACATGCTAAGTAGTTAAGCCTTCATGGATTCTCATCTCTCTCTCGTTGGCAATTAAGTTTTCAAAGTATTTCTTGATAAGTTTTCTTGTTTAAATGTGGGGTTTTTTTCATGTTTTCAGTTTACATATGAAGAAAGTGAGCAAACGTTTAGATTTAGCTATAGTTTGTATGTTAGGATCCTATAGTGGCTGTATTTTTCCACCCTTTTCTCTTAGAACTTGTACATTATAGAGCCCAACTTATTTTAAGTATTGTAACTGTGTTTTGTTTTTTTTCTTCTTCTACTTGCAGGCATTTCTGTTGCCAATATGTGAAGCGGCTGCCATGAGGAAGGTGGTGAAGGTGTATCAGGAATGGATTCAGCAAGAAGACAAACCTTTATTTATGAAAGAACTTGAAGACATAATGCAGTGCACAACTGTAGATTGTGATGAAAATGTTGACCATAATTCATCAGAGAAAGGAAAAGAAAGAGAAGAGGTAAAATATTGTTGATTAATAGTTGTGCATTAATATGCCAGTAGACGGAGAAGTGGCTTCCTTGATAGTTTGTGTGGTTTACTTTGATGTCAGAGCATTTCTGGGGAAAATCAATGGTAAAACACTGTATGGATGAGCTACTAATTTTATCCATTATCTGTAGCTTTTTAATGTGCTTAGTTCAATTTAAAATTTCATATTGTTTTATGAACTATTTTCAAGATGTGGATTATACAGTATGCCAGCTTTCAACTGTGTAAAAATTATATACAAATAAAAGGATGACAAAAATAGTAGTTACTTCACTCAGGTACTTTAAGATAATTGCTACAAGCCTCGTGCAATATTGTTGTGTCTTAGGTGCATTTGCCTGCCATTGTTTATTATTATATCCTTTTTCCTTTAATATAAAGCCAAAATACTTTTCTGAAAACCTGTGGAATTTTAAGAAAAAATATTTTTCAGGAAAAAGGGATGAACTCTAGTCATGTTAGAAATTCAAACTGGACAAGAAATGGCTGTTATGAAGACACTTTGCATAAAACATCTGAAATTGATACTGAAGAGCAAAATGTACGAGCTGGAATGCAGTCAGTATTGCAGGTATGAAGCAGACTTGATACCTAATTTTTTATAAATTATCTATCTAAAATTACCTAAAATTCTTGTTATCAGCACATAAAGAGTGGAATGTAGTGCAGTACTTCTGCCAGGGAATCCCAGGCATCACTAAAGCATCTCTAAATTTTAAAATTATTTTCTATAATGTAACAATTATGATGGTGAATGTTAGACTAATGACAGTGGTTCACTAAATCTTTATTGACCTTAAGTAGGACAATGTATAGACCAGTGTTGGATAACACAATAAAAAAAAAAATCTTCTAATTTTGCATCAGAACATGCATTCTGCTCTGCATTATATTAGAGAAAAAATAATCCTCATGCGACTGCAACATCTTCAAATAATTCTAATTAAGTGTTTTATGAGAATGTTTAGAGGCTTTTTTTTTTTACACTGTTAGTCACAAAAACCAAAATATCCAATCCTGTAGTTTTTCTAGTCTGATTAATAAGGTGTACAGGGATATTTTTGCATCTTTTTCTTAATTTACAGCATGTTTGAAAAATGTGATAAGACACCATAACTCTTCAGTGATATCGTTAAGGAAGGCAAGAGTTGCAGTTGTACCCTAACAGAAGTTTTTTAACTGCTTCTAGGCAGTTTGACAGGGTAGAAATTGTGTTAATTTCAAATGTTTAGCAAAATGCTTCACTGAAGTTGAGGCTATAGAAAATCAAGAGGGTATAATTTGAGGGTATTTTAAATGCTCTTACAGTTGTGTAAAGTGTGTGCATTTTATGTATATGTGTGCAGGTGCATTCATATAGGTGGGCCTCCATAATATTCTTTTATCCAGCAGAAAATTGATTCTGAACAAAATAAAATAGACATGTGCATTTGCCACTTTACTGTGTGCACTTCTACTCTGTGTGACCATGCTAAGTAAAACTCATTTTTACTACAGCTTGAATGATTTTCTGAATAGGGTTTTCTTTTGTGCTGTACACTGTTACATATATAAATAAACTTTGTAATTGACATCGCTTTTAAATTCAAATATGTTACAATGATTTAAGCATCATAATCTTTGTTTTCAACAACTTTTTAGAATATTAAGTGCTACTGAGAAAAGAAATATGAGGTATCTTTATTTGTTTGCAGTATACTACTAAGGCTTACACTTCTGACAATGTCTTGAAGACTATTCATGTTGAAGTTTTTTTAGACAAAGGTTCATTTGACTGCCAAATATCTTTTTTTTTTTTAGCCTGAAACAGAGTCAAGACATCATTCTAAGCCAGTACCATGTCTCAGTTTGAGAGATTTCCTGACCTGGAACCACGTTTGATTTTCTCTGTGAATCAATAATCCAAGACTTCTGTCTTGAGTTTTTTTCCCATTTAATGCTTGCATAGACTTATTTCTAGGCACTTAGAGTAGGTTAGGTTCATTAGTTGAGGCTAGTGAATGTAAACCTGCATACTAATAGTTTTTAATTATTAAAAATCCAAAGCTTTCAGTAGAGGGAAATTTTGACTTTAGTACCAATGACTTCCTATACATGTAGATTAAGAAAGACAAAAAAATACTTGAAAATCTAGACCTGAGATTGAAGTGCTTTCTAAACTTACATAAAAATATAGTAACACTTCAGTAGCTGCTTCTGTAGCTCCTACAATGTCCTTGCCTACTTTTCTTTTTTCATAATTTTCATTCCGAAGGCCCTAATTCACTGTCCACTGAAGTCAGTCACTTTGGGGAATGTTTCCTGTTTCCTACTTTGGTAATCCTTGCTGATCCCAGTGGGATGAATGCTTTAGTTTCCCAGAACATAATACAGGCCGTGTCATGCTGAGGCACACGCTGTGTACCAGGAGTATTTCAAGTAGTTTAGCATACATTGTACTCGTCAGTTTCTGGCTTACAGGTGGAACTTTTGTGCAGTGGACTTCTTACTGGGACATTTTTGTCCATCATATTAAACTAATCATATTGAGTAGTTTGTTGTACCATCTGTCTATGAGAACAAAAATATACAAATAGATTTTGTAGAAAAAATGGGAAAAAGATCAGTCTCTTTGTTGCTTAATCATTACTTGAAACTAACATATTTAAACATACACTTCTGTGTGCATACACAACCTTTTCTCATAAAGGTTTTCTGTTATAGATTTTTTCTTCCTGGTTCTATCAACTGAATTGCTGAAAACATCAAAGTGCTTCAGGCTCATAACATCCACTCTTTTCTGCTTGCAGGTTTTTATAATAAATTCTTCAAATATATTTTTTCTTGAACCTGCAAATGAATTTAAAGCTCTGCTGGATGAACACACTGATATGTGCAAACGCATTCTCAATATCTACCGCCACATGGTAGTCCAAGTGACTATGGACAAGAAGACATGGTAAAATGCTAATGCTTTTATCTTAGATTACTAGTTCACAACACAAATGTGAAAATTTACTTGGTAGTAAACACAGTAGAGCAGTAGTGGTTATATGAACCAGTTCCTCTAAATCAGGAAGTACATGAACTTGCACATCATAGGCAACTTAGCACTGGGGAGGTTATCTGCTTTCTTAAAGCCTCTAGTAAGCTCCTAGTTAATTTGTGGCAGCTTAGCCCTCAGTGCAAAAAGGACTAAGGTGGGATATACAGGCTGCTATTAAGGAGCTACTGATGATTTTTTCCAGGGCATTTTGCTGATGTATCAAAGCATTAAAATATGAAAACATATGAAGTTTCACAACCTTATTTAAAAATAAACAAAAAAACCCAGATAAGCATGGATAACTATTACAATCAGATGTGTGTTGTTCTTGACCTGTAATTGTATACAGGAGTTTGTGTACTGTGTAACTGTGTTGTTCCTTTCCAGTGCTTACGGTGCCTAGCAGGTACAAGGTACCCTGCTTTGAAGGAATGTCTATTATTTCCCACTCTTTTAAATAGTAGTCTGTAATCAGGTAGTATGTTGCCACCATTCTCCAGTACAAGGAAGAAGTAGCAAGGGGATTTCAAATGTCTGATTTATTCGATTTTAGCTTGACTTGCATTCAATCTGTCAGTAGTATTTCCTGAACTCTGGGTAAGTACAGCTGGCGCTATGTGTCATGTGAAGCTTGTCTCCTCTTCTGAGGAGCCAGTCAAGCTAGCCCCTGGGAAATTTGAGTGATAATAGAAAACAGATTCTACTAGATTAGTATTTTCTTTCCTAGTTTCACATCAATGTAAAGAAGTGACTCTAGACCACGATGGAAAAGATTATGCCACAATTGATGAAGTATGTTAATGGTAATGTAAAATTGCCAAAACCTGTAATACATAGGAAGAAAAACCTCAGATTGAAAATACATTTAAAACTTTGTCTCTAATTTCAGGCCATTGAAGGTGGTAGCAGTTGAATGACTTGGAAGAAGGTATTAGAGGGCAACAGGGATTCCTCACTCTTAAGTGTGAAAAAAGATTGGAATAATTTCTTTTGCAAGAACCAAGTTAGGCTCTTTGTAATCATTATGTCCTTTTTGGAATGTGTTTGAGCAAATCAGGCTTGATTATTACCTTTAAAAATACCTTGGTATATGCAGAAGAATAACAAAATTGTAACTCTAAGTTTAATACTGTTTTGCAGGGAGCAGATGCTACTTGTGTTGCTCAGGGTAACCGAATCTGTGCTGAAAATACCACCCCAAACTTTCTTACAGTATCAAGGAAGAAAAAGCTCCACTTTAGCTGGAAGACTTGCAGGACCTCTTTTCCAGGCAAGTAAACATAATTCACTTTAATTAATTCAGCCTAATTTTCATGAATACATCAGATAGAGCAACCACTGTTGGCTGATATGTTACCCAGATAATGGGAATGGTGTGGGTCAAAGAGCTGGTTATATTTGTTACTTTCTGTGCTATATTTTAGTGACACTGTGACAATAGTATTTGAGGTACTGTAAAATTCAAGAATTGCTGTCCTTTAGTTGAGTTGGAATAACTGGCAAGGATAACTGGCAGTGTGTGCAGTTTTAGCTTGCTTCCGTAGCAAAATTAGCTCAAGTCAGCATGAAATCTTCTGTGTTATCCATGCCTAATTGATGGATTTTTTTATTTCTTAGAGAATTCTGTAATTCCTTACAAAAAGCCGTAGCAAATACTTTCGAAGTTTTTAGTTGCAAAGTGCTGTTGTGATGGGTTCTCAGTGACTAGGATCTGTAGAGCTTCCAGTTTCTTTAGTGGAACAAAAAAGAGTACACAAGATAATGAGTCAAACCAGTTGTTCCTGTATCTGAGTCAGAACCCTGTGTTAACACTTGATAATTCATTAAAAATCTGTGTGTACTGGTGAGGAAAAAAATGTTGGGATTACAAAGAAATTTCTGTGGCAGTTTGAAGTTTCCTTTTAAATAGTAACATTTGAATGTTGTCAGCTTATGTTCACAATCCAGCTTTTCTCTGTTCTTTTAGACTCTTATAGTGGCTTGGATCAAAGCGAATCTAAATGTGTACATTTCTCGAGAACTTTGGGATGACTTGCTGTCTGTAATGTCGTCCCTGACCTACTGGGAAGAGCTGGCCACTGAGTGGTCACTGACAATGGAGACACTTACTAAAGTATTAGCTAGAAACTTGTATAGCCTGGACCTCAGTGACCTGCCATTGGATAAATTAAGTGAGCAGAAGCAGAAAAAACACAAAGGCAAAGGTAAGACAACACTGTATAGACATAATTTGAATTTGAGCTGGTGTAATGAGGTGTTGGGCACAGGATAATTTTGGTCTCATCTTTTTTGTATACCTGGTTAGGCATCTATATCACCTGAAATAGCCCTGTTTCTCTAAGGTAAAGCTGCTTTTTAGAACTACCACAAAATCATCACGTAAAGATTCATTTCTGCAAATTGGCACATATGAAATATAGTTCTTTAAAGTGTGTTGAATTTAAACTAAAATGTTACACTGTAGTGAGTTATACCTTTGTCCTTTTATCAAAGCAATTAAATAGTTGAGTCCCAATCATAACTTCTTGAAAATAAAAAAGACTATTCATCTGGTGAAAATTAAGCCATTGCAAGCACATTTGGAATATTGATCATGAAATATTAGAAGATGAAGTGTGATGTGAACATGGTTTTGTTTGGTACTAATTGATCACTAGCCCATTGTGAAGACAGTTTTTATTAAGATAACCTTGTGGACTACTTAAGAGAAAGTATAGTTTTAATAATCCTTATGAGTGGTACCTGTTTTGAAGTGATTCCTAAAAAATGCATAAAATAGTCTGTAAGACTTAATATGGGGAGAGGAGGTGGCTTATAATGGTACAGTTCTGGAATTGGTAAGGCACAGGAAGTTTGTCCTCCTTGATAGAGGACTGGATTGAAAATTGCAAAACCCAGATTCTTTTCTCAGTTTGGAGACAGACCTTCTGCATGTGACCATTAGAAGTCACTTCGTTTCCACTTTTGTAAAGCATGGATAATGATAATATTCTACTTTAAAAAGTGCATTGTGATCTAATAATGAGAGGCAGGGGTATATTTAGGGTGACTAATAAAGATGTAAAACCATGTAATTTTTAGTCTACTTTTTATCTCTCTCTGTTCTGATTGATGTGGTTCTCCAGTCAAACCTGAGGGAAGGTACTTCCTAGTGCTATCATAGGGTTTGTCATGGAGAAGTAACCTATATGGATTCCTTCTCTTAAAGAGGACGTTGCTATATGCTTTTTTTTTGCTAAAAACATTTCACATGCTTCTATGCCTCATCTTAAGCAGAGTCATTATTCACACTTTTGGTTTGGTTTTTTTGCTGTGTGTCAACTGGAAATACATTTCTCTGTAGTTGATCTTGAGAGGTTGCAGACCATGCATTTTCTGTTTTCCTGTACTACACAGCTTTCTTCTTTTTCTTACTAAAAAAACACAGGTTAAACAAAACAAAACAAAAAGCCCAAATAAACAAAAAAACCAACAAAAACTAAACAAAAAAAGGCAGTCTGATATAGGATAAGAACGTGTAATAAGAACGTGTACAGTTATTTGAATATATGCTTAAAAAAGCATTTTGAATCATCTGAGCCACATGAGAAAAGTTTACACTAACCTTCAGTGACAGAGTCTCAGAGAAAGCCTCCATTGCTAAATGTGAGTTGCAGAGTCAAGTCCAGCTTTAGAATTCATAGATGTCATACAAATTATGCCAAATTTCTATGTGCCTGTTTGTTTGCTAATAATAATGAACATGTTGGACTAGGGCTCTCTTTTTCCAAGACGATGCCCCTTTAACAATTGTAATTGTGTCAGTTTGGATTATTAATGAGCTCAGTCTGGATAAGGAAATACATTGCAAATATTCTTTACTTCACTTTTTTTTTAATGTCTAGCTGTTTTTGATAGCTCCTCATATGAGCTTTACCTTCTTCAATGTAAATGTCAAATCTGAATTTGTTCCATCTTAATCTTACTATAGGATTTTCTGTCAATTTCTGAAGATCCCTGTTCTCTGAGCCCATCATCCAATTTTTTTTGCTTTTGCATTTTGTGTGAAATTGTTATTCTTATTTCATATTCCTCAATGTTGCAAAATTATTTGGAAACCCCCCCACAATATTAATGTTTTGAAATGAATGACTTTTTGTGTCTTATCTGATAGGAGCAGCAAAGGAAAAGTTACATATATTATCAGACTACAACCTTTGTAAGCCCATCTTTTAAGAAAGGAGAATTACGCTACTTTAATAGCACCAACATTTCTGAAAAAGTTTGAGTATCCCTCAGTGTTAGTGTTGGCTTATCTTTTGAATTCATGCTTGTTTTGGTAACTTAATTTATTCCATCCAGCTTTAAAATTGTTTGGAAGAACACATCTACAATCATCGGGTGATAGCAGAATAGAAGTGAATAGATTTGCAATTTTATTTTTGCAGGAGTTGGGCATGAATTCCCAAAGTCTTCTGTTGATAAGTCCTTTTCTAGAGGCTGGAGCCGTGATCAGCCTGGACAAGCACCAATGAGACAACGCAGTGCCACAACCACTGGCTCTCCAGGAACAGAAAAGGCAAGGAGCATAGTACGGCAGAAAACAGTTGGTAAGTGTCTGTAAGAGCTGATAAAAGTGACATGTGAGAAAGGGTAAGGAATTAATAACTGACTTCTGTAGCAATGTGGATAGCTTCTTTCCACAAAGATATACTCTCTATAATGATTTACACATTAGTTAAATGTGTAAATTATGCAGCCCTATGTGCTTTGAGGGTAGCTGAATAGCTTGTGGTTACTAGAATTACAGTTACTGCAAATGAAAGTAATGCAGTTGCTATATTAATTCTTAATGAGTTTGATCACATGCTTAAGATGGATTGGAAAATAATACTGTTGTGTGTATATGAAGAAGAAAAAAGCTGGAATGGTTTGAGCAATGGTGCTTATAGGTGGGTAAGAGAAGGTTTCTTAAGAGTATGTTTTCATAAACTGCAGAAGATGGGTTGAGTATTTTCAAACTGTGCAAAGGAAAGTGGGAAAAATATGTGTAAGTCTGCATATTTTATAAAATGTGCTGTCTTTTACTGTACCCTGAATATTGCAATAATGAAAGATAGACACAGATGTATACGGTTCTCCATTTCTGAAGTCACCTATTTCTGAATTTTATTACTTGCAGATATTCTGTGCTGTTTTATAAATGAGTTATGCTGAACAATGCTTTAGGTAAACTCCTCAAAAGAAGACTCATTTATGTTCATATGATTTTCTTAGACTATGTTAACAGGAACTGGACTACAAATTTCTTTACTCTGTTTTCTCATCTTGATGATCTCAGTGCTATTGCTTATGTGAAGGAAAGTTAAGATGATTCTAATTTTGTATTTAAAAGAAGAACTTCTTAAGGAATATCTCTTACTTTTTTACTATCTTTATAATAGTGGTGGCTTTGGTCATTGTATGTTGTGTGTTCACTGATACTTCTTGGAAGTGGGTACATTCTGACACAGTTTTAAAAATTTGGGATGCATATTGGCAGTTGAATATGTAATTGTACTAGCTTTTCAGAAATCAACATTTTCTTTCTTTTTCCAAAAATATTTGAAGTTAATTTTTTCAAGTCACAGAGGTTATTTAGACAAAGTTTTTATTTGAATATTCCTCAAAATTCTCCGTTTTAAAAAGTTTTTCTTTCCTAAGGCTCCTGTTGATGTGGGAGAATTAATTATCCTGTAAGGCATACAGAAATGAGAAAAAATGAAGTCCCTACTCCAAAACGTCCTGCTTTTTTTGCACATTCAAATGCTACACAGCTTTTCCTGTATCTCATGCTGACAGCACCTAGTTTTCCTTATGGATTACAGATACTTTAAATGTAGTTTCTGCTTCTCTGTAGATAGTCTGTAATTAACAGTAATGGTGGTTTTGTTTTAAATCTTAATTTTCTTACAAAGATAAAGCTCATGTTAAAATTTCTCCTTTACAAATTGTTAATATTTCAGATATTCTGTCAGAAGGTTATGTTGTTTGGTCAATTTATTAATGATTTTGTTCTGCTGCAATTTGAAAGATGGCTATTTATATGATGTTAGCCTTAAAATGACTGAAATTTATCCTAATCAAGCTTTATATTGACCTGGTTAGCAGCAAAGTAATCTGATTTTAGTTTCACTGCACTTTAGCTTCTATGGTTTTGTTCCTTTCCTCCAATTATCTTACATATTTGATATTAATAAGCCAAGTTTGCATCACTGCAACCAGTTAAAATTTCAACTCTGTTCGTGTTGCAGAATACCAACTGTGGAAAAGCATCGCAGCATTGCTAGAATGATTTTAAAAGACGATAAGTCCAAAAAGAGTTGCCAGAACTAGAATCCCAAACTCTTCAGTTTTTTTAACAGTTAATGAGGAAAATGTTACAAAATGTTACATGTATCTTAACTGCCTGAAAACAGTTGTTTGTTATTGCCTCTCAGGTCTGCAAAGAGAGCTGTTCAGCTGCTTTTTGATCTCTGCCATTAATTCAGGGCCAAATTATAAAAAAAATAGTCACAATAAGTAAAATCTAGAACATTCTGCTGGTCAGACCTTCTCCTTCAGTTTATCACTAGACCTGGAAGCTAAGTCCGGAATTGAGTCAGACCTTAAATATGTTGCATGATACATGATATGTATTACATTCCCTTTGATTGTGAGTAATATATACTCTTAATATCTGAGTAAGGGGGATGTGCATGTTGAATATTTTATGGTAAGAAAAAGCTGAAGTTTCTTTTTCATCTGTTTTGTGTTGTACACATTCTTGTGTACATCTTTACACCTCTATTTTTTGAGCCATCATCATGCCAGCACACATTTATTGCTGCACCAAATATGTGTGTGTGCGTGTTACTCAAATAAAAATCACAGCTTTTTGATATGCAGTGCGTGCATTTTTAGCCTGAACTTATGTAAAGTGATTTTTGGAAAGGGCCTTTAAACATAGTTTGCATATGGGTTGAAAAATCTATAAGGTTAGATACAGGAGTTTAGGCAGGTTCTAGTCCTATAAAAATTCTGTATCAGAAAGAATTTACTTACCTGTTGTTCTGCTTTTGTATAGACAGTAGTGGAAGATTATAAACTATCAAATATCCACATGTTCTGATACTGTCTGCCTCCACTTAACTGTTTAATTGAATGTAATATGGTGTAAAAAAATCCAGTCAAATTAAAAGGAACACTTTATGTTAAGATTTGTAATCAACACAGTATCCAATATCAAAAGCTTGATTTATTTAGAATAATTTAGGCTGGAAAAGATCTTAAATATTTACTGCGTAGTTTTTATTTTTTCTCTTGCCTGCATTCATTGTAAGATTCACTGTGATGAATGTAATGCATCTACCTATAACTGTATCCTGAATTTTATTACTGTATCTCTTAAACTGACACTAAAGCCTTACACATAATTGCCTTTTTTTAAAATATAGTTTCTGTCATATAAAGTTTACTAGAGCATTGCTTCAGTCTTAAAAGATCTGTCTTTCTGAATTGTTTTTTCAAACTGAATTTAAGACTCCACCTAAGTTGTGCTGCATTTGTCAAATGTATTTTCTGCTCTATGTGACCTCCAGGTTATCTGCATGTGTTTATCAGCAACAATTCTTTAACCTGGTTTGGAAGTGTGATGTGCTCAACTTTCACTGCACTCCATTCACGTACATTTGATTGCCATGCAGATCAGGAGCACTAAGATTCTAAGTCTATATTCCATGTTGTTTTGAAAATATATATATAGAAAGAAAACTTCAGACTAATTAAGTATTGCACTGAAAATGTTTATGTAAGATACTCTGAAATTTCCTTAAAGAATTTTATCAGCAAGAATTTTTTAAAAAGTTAGCAAATTTACAACAGTTTGAAAGGAAGCTGCTTGAAGCAATGAATTTTACTTTTCGAAGAACTTCCAATGTACCTTGAGGTTGAATGCAGTATCAGTATAACCTTGATTGTAATACCACGATTCTTATGTACATTTTGTATTCTGTAGGACTGTTGGCAGGATGTGAGATATGAGAAGGTGAATTAACCTTAGTTTAACAAGATTTATCCAGTATCAATTAAAAAACAAGGCCCCATGGATAAAACAATTTAATGCTTTTCGTTGTCAAACCATTTCACTTCAGTCATTTCATTTTTAATGTGGAAGTATAACAAGCTTTATTACAAATTTCTCTACACAGAACTGATCATGTTCTCCTTATGATTTTGAATCGCTTTTGGAGAAGATGAGTTCAAGAGTATGGGTATTTGTATAATACAGAGATGCATTTTCAGGATAAAATCAAAAGAAACTAGAAAAATGCAAATGTAGTGGAAGTTACTTTTTCTGTTTAAAAAAAATCAAATCCAGAGTGCTTGTGGAGTCACTTTAAGTTTGATTTTTCAACCCCTGATGCAGTAGGAAAATGTGTTAATTACCTTCTTGATTTCAAATGCAAAATCTCTGTAATCGTCATAGTAAAGGCATTGTTGTTGCTTTACATAAAAGTTGAAAACTCAGAATGTCTTATGTGTCCACTGATTTTTTTCTTTCTTACAGCTCTGCCAATATCTGCCGTGCTGAAATGTTTTAATTTTTGAATTTTCTTCCTTTTTATCTTTGTTTTCTCTGTTGCTGCTTTTTCTGTGACACAAGCCTTTCATTATAGTCACTCTTCTTTTTTCCTTCCCCACTTCTTTCTTTTCCTTTTTAAAGCCATGAGAAGCCGATCCATTGGTGAATGTGCTCTGCCATCGGCCTATATACGCAGTGCTAAAAGTGCTCCTGTTCTGATCCATACTTCCAAACCCTTCTTGCCTGATATTGTTCTCACTCCCCTTTCTGATGAGCTTTCAGGTAGTGCCACCTCTGCTAATTTCTGCACCCCCTTTATCACTTTTTTAAACCTTCTGCTTTCAAATTCTGCTAAACCATTAAATTTTTCGAAGTAAAAATACTTTGGGGATGGTGGGAGAGGGGACGAGATAAAGAATTAATATTTTGAGTTTTGTAAGATACCATGCTATTTTACAATTCATTCTGGAACTGTTAGAAGTTAGTGCTGTGCCAATGTTTACTATCATAAAAGAGAAAATTTGAGAAATCTCTTCACTTTTCCAATTTATTGGTAAGCAGCAATATAATATCTGTCTACCAGAGAGTACAACTCACTTAAAATTTTTTATTTTTGATGAGTGAGGGAGGGAAAGGAAGAACTTAATTTTGCTTTAATTTGCCGTTTACATATTTCTGTGTAAATTTTTTAATTCAGTGTCATAGACGTTGTGTGAACAACCATGATGATACACTTTAGCTCCCATGAAAAAAGAATATGGTTTCATATAATATGCTTTAGAGTGTGACTGGTTTTCATTACTATATAAAACCATGAAAAAATACGTAGTGTGGAATTGTCAAGTGTGGTGTTTTGGTGTTATTTTCCAAATGATCCATTTTTTAGGATTGTGGTTTTCCTCAACATTCTCTTTGGTCCAGCAGGGTGTTTGGCTACAAGTTGGACAGTAGCTTACTTTGGATACTTTTCTTTGAACAAATAGATTCAACAATTAGAATTAGCACAGACATTAAAAATGCATGTTTTCAGATAATGTAATTTTTCCAGATATTACGTAGGTATAAAGTAGTAATGTGTTAAGGCTGACAATCATGTTCTGCCTTTTTATCAATGAGTGGAAAAAAACCTGAAGTACAGTGGGAGGACTATACATAGTCAAAATGGCATATAAATATAAGGACTTCATGACAGTAATGTTTTTATGAAAGATTTTTTTTTCTTATCTGTCTCTCCTGCCTGCCTTTGTTACCCGAGAAGTACCAAGAACTGTATCTTCATAATTGTATTTAGTCATGTGTCACGTGTCACAAAATTCTTGTTGTGAAACAGAAATTTGGTGCCTTAGTATTCAGTCTGAAAACGTTAATGGACAATTAGGAAAGTTCAAAGAACCCACTCTAAAGAGACTAGACTTTCACAATGAATAATTACAAAGTATTTGAATGCAATTCTTGACAGCACAAACAAAATTTAATAAAATACAAATTATATGTAATAAATTAATAAAAGTATGAGTGCAAAGAGTATCTCTTCTGAGATACAAGTGATTATAACTTATAAGATAGAGATTTTTATAGGAATGATACATGAACAACCTATTAGAAAATGGGTCCTACCTGGCCACAGCATTGTTGAAAATAGTCAATGCTTAATGAAGACCTTAGAACACCCACAGAAGGGTTGTGAGCTTTCACAGTGAACTATTATTTCATCACATAATTGCTGATACTTAATGATCCTCTCTTAAACAAGGCAAAAGTGCTTTTGTAGTCAGTTTTATCATCCATATTTCTGAAAAGTCCTTGCTTGGACATTACTTCTAATGTGTCCCAGACCTGATGGCTCTCTTGCTGTTATACTTTATGTTGATATTCATCCAATACAAAAACTGCATGACAAATGTAATTATAAAAGTAAAGTGACGTTACAGACCTTTGCACTTCTAACATAGAAAAAGTCCTGAGCCCTTCCTGGTTTTGATGTCTTCTCAAACAGATGGGTGTTGCAGCAGCTTCATGATGTGCCCAAGAATCTTGAACATTGCCAGAAAATTAAAAAGCTCTAGTGAAGAAAAGCAAGCTGTTAGAGTGTTGATGGGGAAGTAGCAGAGAAAGGGGAACACTGTCCACTGGATCAGAGTGCACTTTACTCTTTTAATTTTCTGCATTTTTAATTGTGCTCTCTTTCTTCTTCCTTTTTGTTTAAACATGAAGCTTTATAATTTTCCTTGTCTTTTCTTCTTACGTTAAATATATTATTTTCTGAAAGCCTTCTGTTTCCAGATGTACAGCATGTAATTTGGAAAGTAATCAAATTGCTTCTATTGCAAGTGTGTTCTAAGTAGTGAATGATGTTTAGCTAGTTGTGACAGCCCTTCATCTTATTACAGGATTATATAAATATCCCTGTTACCTAAAATGACTTCACGATCCAACACAACTTGAAGGAGAGGACATTTCAAATTATTCCAGGATAATAGGATGCTTAATATTAAGTTTTTGGAAGTAATATTCAGCTTCTTTTTAGCTGTAAAACTCGTCATTGAAAGGTGGACCCACTGAACACTGGTGAGTCTGGACAGGTAGTCTAACAGAAAGCATTAATGACCAAATTTTTACGTTATGTACTGTATATTAATTTTCAAGAGCAAGGCAGAAAACCTGTCTATAATTTGTGAGACATAATGTTTCTGCTTGAAGATCAATCAGTAGGTTGATAAATTATATTGCAAAAGTTCGATATTGACATCCAGTCATCTAGCATCATAGAGGATGCTTTTCCTAAGACTGTAATTCTTTCCTGTAGTTTCTGTTACACTGTATTTTCATGTGCGGAATATTTACAGCTTTTCAAATAGTATCCAGAAAGTGGAAGTGATTTATGCTTTAAGGTGTTTAGTTAGTAAAGTGATTTGTTATAGTATATTTGTTGCAAATCTGCAATATTTGTAAAAATAACTTTCCTTTAGCCTGTCAGAATCGTAGGAAATCCAGTCCTACACATTTACAAGGTAACTAGTAAAATGACCATTCATTCTGGAACTGTTGGGGATTTTCAGGTACAAGACCTGAAATAAAGTGTCAATGAGATGTAGGCAAGATTCCTAGAAGCAGTGGGCAAACTAATTAATTGCAGGTGGGAGATTTTTCCTTATCCACTGGGACTAAAAGAATCAAGTATTAACATGGAAGGGAGATCTGTATTATGCCTTTACAACCTTGCTCCCAAATCATTAAGTAATCATTAAGATGAAATATAAAGAAATCATAATTGTAATGTCAGTATGGCTGTGATTATTCTTTAATCTCAGAATCTCTCAGAATGCCTGTGTTCTTTTAAAAAATCCCCAACAAACTATTGAAAACTCAGAAGCAAAACGTTATTTTTTCTCCACTTCCCAAACTGACTTTGAATGATGAAATAGAAACCTGTCCCAGCATTATACAGGGATCTTCTGTTAGTACTCATGCTGTCTTGTCAGAATGTGTCTCTCCATGAGTCTGTATTTTAGCATATTTATCTCACACTTGGTGCTGAAAAGCTGCCTTCTCTTTCTGCCTTCTAGCAGCAAAAGGAGAGGCAAGGTTGATTTAGGAAAGTTGTGATTGGCTGAGATCAGCCAGATGTACCAATATCTTTTCCTTACTGTACCATATGAGGCACTGGGGCAGTTTTTCTCCTAAGGGGGCGCAGGGTCAGATACCCGGGGTCAGCCTGCTGGCACATAGTTGCAATGTACAAGCTTCTTGGGAGTTTATGGTGTCCCAGTGTGACTGTATACCTGTGTGCAAGGGTGAGCCCTGATTATAAAAGGAGCAGTTCATTTGGGTTTTTAAGTATTGTCTGTTTTTTCAGTGCTGGTATTGCAGTGATGTTTTTCATTTCCTTAGTTTCTTCCTGTTCTACAAAAAAGAAATCTTCATTGGCACAAGCACGTTTGTTTGAAGATGTGTACTTGTATGCGCTTGTCATGAATATGTGAGCACCTAAAATTAATTCTGGATCAACATTGAAATAAATCTAGCTGAATTTATTTCAATGTGTGGAGCTGCTTTCTGTGCGTTGTGAGTTCTCTGTCCAATTGTTTTTAACATCCTAGAAGGTCATGATCACTGCATGCATGCACGGCATGGGATTTCTAGGCTGCTGCTTTAGATAAGGTTGAGTTTATAATAGATACAAAAAATGCATACTGAGGGCTCAAGATGAGATCACTATATTGTAGTTGCATGTGTTAATCTCATATATATCATCATGCACACTTTTGACTGAATCCTGTGGTCCTTTCTTTGCAGCTGTAAGAAATAGCTTGAGACTATGTTAGCATAACTTCTGTTAATCTCTGCCTAAGTCAATAGGGAGTTTGAAGTAACAGTTCCAACTAGAGAGAGACACCATTCATTTCAGAGGGTGTTAGTTCGTGTAGTTAGTAATAGGTTGAACAAGAACAATGATGGGAAATCTGTTGTTTATCAAAGCTGAAGAGAAAAGGAATAATAGATTGTGTTGTATTTGATGATTTTTCAGTTCATGTTTGTTTTCTGAGATAGCTTGGATGCCATTCTCTTTTTCCAGTATCTATCACTCAATTTCCTGTCCAATAGCTTCTTTACAGTTCAGTAAACTTTGCATGAGGTCAAACTTTTACTTGCAAATTTTAAGTTCTTTGAAAAATTGAGCATGGAAATAGTTTTCATCTTCTTGGAATACATATGCTTGGTTAAGTACAACATATCTCATTCCTCTGGTTTATATGTTTTGTTCAGAAGGAGAATATGAGAAAATGCAGCTCCATCTCTAACATTCTCAGAAAAGTGTAAGCAGTTCAAACAGGTTTTAAGGGGACTTCAGATTATCAATATTCAGTATTACTGAAATATATATAGAGAGATCAATGTAGTAATAGTTTGAAGTACTTAGTCATGTTTATATATAATATTTACTAATAATAGAAATATTTTAAAATGTAATTACATACATAGTTATTTTAGCTGTAACACATAAAAGTTAGGGGAGGGAAAGGGGCTTAAATTTTGTTCTGATATCAAGTAAATTCACCATTGCAGTCATGAAGTTAAACCTTCTAGACTGAACCACAAGGTAAGTCTGTTTATTGTGGCAAATAACTCTTGCTGGTGTTCATTTAAGCTATTTACTGTTATTCCTGAATTTGAAAGCATCTCTACAACTTTTTAAGTAGTAGGTAAAAAAAAATTAGTCTGGGGAATAAAAGATTCTATCAAAAAGAAACCAAAAGAAAATTGGGTAAACTGGTTTTACCTTGCTGTTTAAGTGCTTATCTCATAAAAGGACTACAAGGGATAGCAGTTAGTTGACTTGTCTGTAAGGGATGTTTAGTCTTGCCTACACTGGTGATTTGATAGTATATAGTATTCCTATAACGTAGTAGGAAATCTGAAGAGATGCATGAAGGTTCTTTATTTTTGTGGATAATGTGAAATGAGCTGAAGATACTTCCATACAATTCATAGGTGATCCATGTTGGAACTGCAGCTTTCATTGCAGTTAACTATGATTTGTACTGACACTAATATAGTAAGAGTCTCAACAGAGACAAGGAATCACTAATTTAAATGGTAATAACAAGTTCTGGTCTTTTCATAAACAAAAGTGGCTTTACTCTAATGTTAACTGTTGTGAGGCTGCAGGATGTTTTTTGGTATCAGAGTGCTTAATTCTGTAATTCTCATAAATGTTACATTTGCCTGAGTAAAACTGGAAGAAGAGGGAGAGGTAAGCCTTCATTAAGTATTTAGTTTCGTATTTTGAAGACGAGAGACAAAACTTGCTTCTAGGGAAAAAGGGTATGTCTTTAAATTGTCCAGTATGTATAATCATCTTTTCTGTATAGGACCAGCTCTTCCTTGTAATTTAAAAGCTTTAGTCTTTAGGTATACACTATATTGCATATCCCAAAATATTTATAATGGTATGATAGTATTCCTTCTGATATCTCGGTAATTTATATATATACATATATATATATATATATCTTTTAATTAATTCTTTGCAAGTTCAATAGACAACCCTAATTTTCCAAAAAACATCCTTATTCTCTTTGGAGTTGCCCATTTTTCTGAAGATGTAAATTCCACAAAGGAAGTACTACTGTTAAGCTGATTTGTATTGCAGTAACCATTTCCTGAACAAGCTAGCTGGAATAATATTGGTTGAATTATTGAACTTATTGGCACAGCTCTAGCTTTAACTGTATTTCCAAATGTTCCATGACCTCACTGTTTGTTCTCATGCATGTTAACATTTAAAACTGTGTTCTGATGGTCTAACTCATTTATATTACATTCTGTACTGGATATTATGTGCGTGTGTTTTTAACACTCTAGTATTGGAAAAAGTGTTTTTGTCATACCTAAGAAAACAAGGCTCTGGATTTTTCTGGCTTTTAAAGTCACATAATTAGGATGTAGTAGTAAATACATATTGTCTCTATTTGTAAATTTTTGTGCATGTTACATATACTTTTTTCCTACAGACATTGACGATGCTCAAATTCTTCCACGTCCGCCTCGAGTCAGACATTTTTCTCAGAGTGAGGATGCTCCAAGTGAAGTTTTTGGTGCATTAAATGAAGAACAGCCACTGCCACGAAGCAGCAGCACCTCTGACATCCTGGAACCATTCGCAGTTGAACGAGCCAAAGGTGCAGTTCCTGTCATTGACAGTTCATCCCATCATGCTCCAAGCTTACAGAGTTCCACTGAGACCTCTTCAATGCATAGATCCACTGAAAGCCATATCACTGATACAAATAGCAGAGAGTCCTCCTTGGAAGTTGGGGATAGTATTTATGACCATCTTTGTCATTTAATAGGGCCGGTAGAATTTGCAAACACTGCCTTTGAACAAAGCCAATATGTTGACCTTGAAGGTGAAGATGATCTCCTTTCCTCTCTGAGAGAATATCTTATTAAAGAAAAAGAAGAACTTTGCGGTAACGTTGAGATAGATAAATGTGAGGCTTCTGCTCATGAAGTTGATACATCAGTAAGTAGGAACGATAGATTACCATTGGATGGATTAGAAAAGAGAGATCAGACTGGTCAATGCACAACTAGCATCACTGTTACAGAAAGAGCCAATAACACAGAGTTGCACCTAGAACAAAACCCAAGTGGCTTTATAAGTAATATTGCACCTACTCAAGTAGACTTTTTTACAAGAAATCAAGCGCTCAATAAAGCCAGACAGTTAGATATTGATAAACAATATGAAAGCGTGTTTGATCATGGGTCAAGTAGTCCTAGCAGTAAAGAAGGGAAGAGATGTCTGTACAGGCAAGCAGCCACTGAAGCAGATGTAGATTTAGTTGTGGAAGCAGCAGTAGCTGAAAAGCATAAAAGTGCCCAGTTTAGTGAAAAAGCAACCAACTCACGTATTGTCCATGCAAAGAAAATTCTTCCTAAACCACAAGTTGATCCTCAAATGCCGCACATCACAGGCACAAGCAAACTGGCACCAACTAAAAGAAGTATATCTGAAACCGTAACTCATAGGGCCAAAATCATGAAAATAACAACTAGAAAAAGAAACAGCGTTCATGTTACTTTTAGGCCATCTACAGAATCGGTTCAATTTTACAATCCTCTTGAGAACAAAGAGGCTGCTTGGAAAGCAAGACTTCGTAAACTTGGTGGCTTCAGTAGCAGCAGTAGTGGTAGCAGCAACAACAGTACCAGTGCAAGCACTAGCTCATCAGCTGCCACAGAGCTGGTTAGACCTGGAATATATAGACATCTAGATGCAATCAACGCTGCTTCGGCTGGCAGCAAGCAAGTTAAGGAACCTACAGAAACTGAAGCAGCTGTGTTGCAGAAAGAAGGTCTTGCAGTTAGTCAGTTCCAATATCGTAGCACCTTTAGAGCACCAGGTCAGGAGTCGGCACAACAGCAGGGCTCCCTGGGTGGTGTTTATAAAACTGTTGTACATGCTCTTTCGAAGCCGAAGGCAAATGTTTCCCCACAGAGGCAGAACAGAATGCCAGCAGAGGCTCCACTGAGGGATCTATACAGTCATGTAATGGGCTATTTTGGAAGGAAAGCTGCAGGTGAGCACTAACAGTGTGCAGAGCGCAAAAGGAGAAAGGCAGCACCAGTTTGGCTTAATGCAACTGAAGCAAGCTCTCATAAGCAATCAAAAGGCTTTGGGATGATCACTGCTTTCCCTGTTTGGTTATGCATGCGCCTATAGCCAGCTGATATTTCTCCCAGCATAAGTTACATTTACATACTTTAAATTACTAATTTTTCTTTTCAAGATATTTAGTTGAACCTCTTTGCTGCTGAAGATTATCAGGTTAGGGAAGAGGAAGAGACAGTAAATGACCTAATAAAGGATTAAGCCTTGAGACTTTTGAATTTTCATCTACCATGCAGAGCCTTCAAATTAAGCCTACTGAATGATTGGCATTGCATATTTTATCAGAATGTGGTATTCCACTCTGAGTATAGTTTTTTTGTCAGAAGGACCTGGCTCCTAACCAACTAGGTTGAAGTAATTGTATTTCTGGTTCATTTAATGTGTTTTCTTCTTCTTCCTCATCCTCTTCCTCCTTTTCCTCCTCCAAAACAAAAACAAAAAAAGCCCCTCAAATTTACATTTGGAGGTCATTTTAGATTAGTTTTTGAAAAATAGTCCGAAATAGCAATCTACTGTTACTGGAATGATTTCATTACAACAGTTCTCTGAGTCTAATCATAAGGTTTTGTTTGAGTCTTTTTCAAAACATATCATAGGCCTTCCTATATTCATTCATCAAAACGGCTGCAGTTACATCTTGGCGACATCTTCCATTGCTTTCTTTTTTTCTTGGAATCATGGATGTTCATGAAGGTCTTGTGATAGTCTTTCTCCTGCTAACTGTGAGACCTCTGTGGACTGATCAAAAAAGAAGGCTGCGACTCTAATATACATTGTCTTAGTTCACATAACCTTAATTGAGCAATAAATTAACTTTCAGCAGTAATGCAGGTTTTCTTTTTTTCCCATTGTTATGCTGGCATGATTAACAGAGGATTCTGCAATGCATCCTGCACTGAGATGTTAATGCCACCTGAGGGCAGTCTCTGTAAGCACAGCACCTGAGAGCGGTACTGTCATGGGTCTCACAAAAGTGATTTGCTGCTCTTCAGAAACTAGACTTCTGAAAAAGAGATATCTAGGAAGCACCAATTTTAGAAGTACCTGTTATTTAAAATCCAACATCTAACAGAGCCTCATTGTTAGAATAAACTACACTGTGGTCTCATGAGAGATGACACTGAGGGAAAAATTTGTATAAAGAGAACATGAACTGGAATAGCTTGAAGACTTTAAAGGCGAATATCGTAAAGTCAGGTGTAACAGCCTCAGCTAAATATGAACAGTATAGCTATATCAAAAATATAA
The DNA here is from genome assembly GCA_013398055.1 of Ifrita kowaldi. NCBI lineage: Eukaryota > Metazoa > Chordata > Aves > Passeriformes > Cinclosomatidae > Ifrita > Ifrita kowaldi. Next base: position 57,697 of record VZRS01001344.1, read on the forward strand.
CACTAATAAAGGAGTGAACTTCATTAATTGTTCATAACCATTGATCATCTAGAGTTAGAACTTTCATTCCATTTACTAGCATGTAATTTTATTATGTAACATTTTCTTTGCACTATTTATACTAACTGTATACAGTGCCACGTTGCCATGTCATTAGTATATATTGCAACCTAGTTTACTTTTTCCACAACATTGCTTTTCATCAGGAATGCAATGAAGAAGGAGCCTGAAGGAATCACATAATTTTTTAAGAATTTGCTACTTACTTGTGATATGGAGGAAGAACATAGGCTTTATCCTTAAAGCAAGCATTAACAACTTTGAGTAGTGCTTACCTATAAGCTTCCTGCTCTTAAAGGTGGAATTGGAAATCAACTAACCCCTGCTTAGTGGGAAGAAGAAGCCATACTAATTCTGAAAGTAGAATCTGCTTTAAAAGAGGGACATTCTTAAAATGCATGTTTGGCAATTTTGATTTTTTAATTTCTGTTAATTAGCAGATTTTTTCATTTGTTACATTTTGTTTTGAAAATATCTTGATGCCTTCTTTACTATAAATGGTTGTTCATTTGCTTTTAGCTAATAGAGAGGACATGAGTCAAAAGCTGCACCCTATTGATAGTGATATTGGCAGTAGCAATACAAATGTTCCTGACCTCATGGATGAATTTATAGCTGAGAGGCTCCGCAGTGGTAATGCACTGGTAAGCCTTTAAACTTGCTACATTTCAATACTTAGGCCTCCATATATGTGTGAACTTGTAAATGACATGATAAATCAGTTCACTAAAAAGTATTTCTCTGGCTTTTATCAATCAGGATTAAGAATATTGCTTAATTATTCTTTGCCTTTGACATAGATTCATGCCATTTTATACCATTTGTGTTTTCTATCTATTAAATCTTCATCATGGAAGCAATGCAGAAGTTACCGTCTGATGAATAGTCTCATGGAATTAAACAGCCTTAATTGCACCTGCGAAGATATCTGTACATAGAATACTGTACTTTCAGAATACTAGTTTAAATGTAAATTTGCAGTCCTCAGCATAGTATGTAATTGAGTAACATGCTGTAGTACAGTACTGTTCTCTACAGGTATAGTCAATGCAACAGACAACAAAACTACTCAAATATATTTTATTTTTTTTATTTCACTTCCAAGTGTTGAATAATTTCCTGTAAATAGTGCTCTGCTAATTGAACCAACTTTTCATATGCTTTCTTCCTACACTTTTCCAGAAGTGTCATGTTGTTTGGAATGGTATTCATAATACGAAATTTTAATCAATTTTAAGTCAGGAATTTTTGGTTACTATTGAATGCTTACAAAAGGAGACAACTGATTTGAAGAGACAAGTGCTTATTAAGTAGTAACAAAAGGGAAAATACTAAAAAAATTGTTTCAAATTAAGAACAGAATGCGTAACAATTTAAAGATAATGTTTCAAAATTGTTTCATTCTTTTTTCTTAAAAGTTTTTAAGGTCATTTTAAGACATGCTCCTGTAAGACATACTCCTATAGAAAATTGGAGGAGTTGGTGATAATAAGGGGCAGAAGAAGATTCTTCAAAGTTATTAAAAAAATTGTTTATCATCACCTTTTATAAATGGCAAGAGAGGATCCATAGAGTTTGTCCATATGTATACTTTTTTTGTCTTTTCTATTGAACTCATGTTTATGAAACTTGATTGTTGGCACAAAGTATTCCTGTTAGTAAGTCTTGAGTTACACGACAAAATGCTAACTTGTAGTCTATGAAAAAGGTTAACTTAGTCTGAAAATTAATGAAACAGAAATCATCACAGCTGGCTTCAGAAGAGAGAAAGGGAGGGATTACTCTTTGTTTTGAGAATTGGTACTCTCCTCAGGTAGCAGAAAAGAGCTAAGTTTGAGTAAATACTCTGAAACTACCACTCATTTTTTTAAGTAGTGCACAACAATAGATATGCCTTCTTAAAACAGTACCAACTTACTAAGATTAATTTTAGGTTGCTATATCTATTGAATGCTAAAACCATATCATGAAAAGCTTGTAAGTCTGAGTTAACTTCTAATTAGTAGTAGAGTAGTAAAAGAATGCAGAACCGACTGTGCCTAGTGTAAAAGGAAGGCATCTTTAGTCTCATAATGCATACAAATTTCAAGCCATTTCATAAATGGCATTTCTGCTTTGATATCTCTTTCCTTTCAAGCAAACAGTCTTATCTGTTGAAAAATGTGCCTTAAAGAAAGACTTCAAATAGACCACCACCTTACTTGTACACGAGCAAATCTACATGCCTTACCTTTGTTATATGTGGTATTTTGTGTTCCAAACCAGTACTAAAGTTGTGTTTTAATCATAAGAAGATTAACGCATGAATTAGTATGTTAATTTGCTCCTTCTATAAATTAAGGTTTTGATTATAGCGTGGTGGCCTATAGGCCGGAAAAGACATTGTGTCTGAAACCAAGGTTAACAAGTTTTATTTAGTTATTTAGATGTAATATACTTAACTAGTTTTCTCTCTCATGTCTTACCTACCATGTGGCCCATACTGGTCTGAATCCTAGGCTTTTGTGATATGTGTCCTAAAATCCACTGTGCAAATAAAATTTATAGTTATGAAATTCTGTGACTGCATGAGTTCTTCATGTGAGGGTTTGGAAAGTCTTGGTATTTAGTATGATGGCAATTTCTGGTTTAGGTACTTAAGAATGGTTTATTACGTTCTGACTTCAGGAAATGTGGTATTACTTTTTCCATTTTATGTAAATAAGCCATCCAAGATTGTAAGATAATTTATGTATCTTCAATGCTTAGAATGTGACAAGAAGAGGAAGCAGTCCTGGCAGCTTGGAAGTTCCTAAAGACCTACCTGATATATTGAACAAGCAGAACCAAATGCGTCCTGTGGATGACCCAGGCGTGCCTTCCGAGTGGACATCACCTGCCAGCGCGGGCAGCAGTGACCTCATCAGCTCAGACAGCCACTCTGACTCCTTCAGTGCCTTCCAGTACGAGAGCCGCAAATTTGAAAGCAAGTATATTTTTCCAAAAGTAATAGCATTTTTGATTAATGTATTGCAACTTTGTTTTGTTTGTTGTCTTATTTTTTTTTTCCCTGGATAAAGTTGTATGCCAGCAGTTTTCTGTAGAGAGGGATTGTTTTGATTTTCCATTGAAATCATTAGCAAGTTAATGGAGCAAGAAGAGTTCTTATGAGAGGCTATTGTTTTTTTAGTATACTGAAAAAAAGAGCACTGGAATACTACTATGCAAAGAGCAGAACATAATTGAACAGAAGTTAGAAAGCAATATTGTCTTCTCTGTAGAGTGTATCCATCTGTTTTGCACAAAATGTAAAAATTAAAGCTTATCTATTTTGGAAATTATTTTAATTCTTTTGAAAATACTTAGGTAAAACTTAAAAGAAGGGCTTCTGGTATTTTTACAGTGGTCTTTGTGTAGCTATAGATTACTCAAGATATCATGGTAAAATTGGTATGTTTTGTTAAAATTACTGTGCTTTATTTAATAACATAATGCTTTTCATTCATTTTATTTATCCATTCCCACTCTTGTTTATCAGGAGGGGTCATTATGGTTGCTAGGAATTATGACATCATGTATTATGTAAGATAGAAATAATGTTTATGTAGAATTTTTTAAAGATATTACAATTTTTATATATGTCGCCATTATGCAAATAAGTCATGGTATTTAAACCTACGTTTCAGCCTGACATTTTTTTCATTAGTGTTGAAAATCACATTTGTTAGAGTACCATTTGCTGTAATATTTTTAGTTTGAAGTTAGTGCTTTTACAGCAAGCTTGAATATTTCTTCCAGCTTGTAAATTTTACTAATAAATTCCTTAATGTATGAGTTTATTATTTTTGCTTTATTCATATGTAGGTGCACTTAACAGCAACTAAGAATTCAGACATGCAACAGAAATGTCTTCTGCAGACATCACGTCATGGGTTAATGACAGGAAGGAGAATATTCATAGTAGTTAATACTTTCTGCTATTGCATTTTATTTAAATTTTGCAACAGTGTGCTAGTAGCATAGAAGATGCATATACAAGGTTTCTGTTTGGTTGGGAGGTCCTGGGCCTCTGGGGTTTTTTCATATTAGTGGTATTTTTATGTTGTAAGTTAATACAATGCTTTCCTCATACAGATTTCAGCTTTGGCACTGAGGCAGGGACGCCAGCTTCTACTGACATTGATGCAATTTCAGGACAGCAACAGAGTGCTGAGGAACAAGAAGTGGCCAGTCTAACTACACTCCACATAGACTCAGAAACAAGTAGTCTCAATCAGCAACCATTGTCTGCTGAAGCTGCAACAATCACTGGTAAAGTAGATTTTAAAAAAAAAGTATTTATTTCAGAAATTTTTCACCCATCCTGAAGAATGCAACTTCCAGGTTCTGCCAAGAATCTATATTCTATTTAAAATTATTCTTTTATTTCAATTATTTTTGATTGCTATTGAAAAATAGTATGTGAAATAATGTAAGTGGAAAACCTTTGTCTGACTTAGTTACTCATGGTCCTAAATGTATTTGAAACCTTTCATGAGAAAATCTATACAATTACCAAGGAGAAACTCTTACCACATAATGTATGCTAGATCTCTCACAAGTGTCCTTCTATTACTGGTAGTTAAATAATTAATTTTCAGGAAATGTTTTTGCTTTGGAAGGTTTTCACAGTGCTCATTCAAACCAGCGTCTCACACTGAAGTATCTTGGGATTTTTTTTTATATGCATCCATCTTAATATCTCTTTATATTGTTGTGTAACTGAGAGCTTTTATTATGCAAAATGTTAGTTATTTGGCCATGTAACATCACTTTCCATTTGTATAACTGAAAAGTGATGCAGTTAACCGAAATTGAACGGGCTCCTGTCTCAAAGAGAGAATGCTTCTCTATGAGGATGATCTGAAAGAATGGTCTCTTGCCAGGTTTTGTACATGAGAAGTAAAGATGTCCATAGTCATTTTCACACTCCTTGTTCCATAGCTGTTATACATTACCATTCCTGTTACAACCCTGGTTGTAACAAGTTGCAACAAGTATCTATATTTCTGTGAAAGCTTATACCTACATATTGTATCTTGTTCTCTTGTTAGAAATCAATCTCTGCATTTTCAGAGAAATGGGTAGACATCTTTACTTCCTCTACCACAATTTTCACTGTTTAAAAGTGCCCTTCCACTGAAAGAACCATGGTATTAGCTTTCATGGACATTGTTGTTCAGCTTGTTCAACAATGTTCAGCTTGACTTGTGTTCTCTTCATTTTTCTCTTTGCTGTGTGCTTGTTGAAAGTCCTTGCTGTAGATCTGTTCTTTTTCTGTTTGTTTGTATGTTTTTATACTTTAATAACTTCATTACTGTTTGGTATTTTTGTCCTCGTTTGCACTATAATTAAATTGATAAGATTGCAATTAGTGACTGAGTTGTCCATTGAGAGATTCTGTGGTTATCTCTTCTTGCTTGGACCACTGTTTTAGAGAGGCAGCTCTTGTGTTATCTGGGTTTCCTGAGGAAGCAATACTTGTGCAATTGTATTGTCTGTCTCTGTTCCACACTCCAACAATATTGGAGCCTGTTGTCTAATTTTTGCTAAATTGACATATAAGAAAACAGAAGGATGTTCTTTTCTTTGATGTTTCATGAAAGATAGGCGGCTATCTAGTGAAAATTGCATGTATGCAGACTCTCCTGATGGAAGCTGCAATGTGAATTTCACTATATTGGATGCTGGCAAATCAATGCAGAAACTCAACCTCAAAACACACTCATAATGAACAAGTTTCCAGTGGTTCTACTGATCAGAAAACTACTCTCTCTAAATCTGAAGGGTTTTGGAAGGAAAATTTCTTTTTGGTATATGGGCATTACTTCATATTGTAAGTAAATGATAAAGTTGACTATTGACTGCTGTTTACTAGTCCTAGAACAAGTTGTACCCATGGGAGTCTCAGTCAAAGTCGGATCCACATATGCTGGAGTATCTTTAATGACAGACTCCTGTAGTTCTGCAAATTTTCCATGATTGTTTCTGTCCGTTCTCTTCCGTCATATGAAGATCTCTTTCCCTTCTTCCTCTGCTCCCTGCCTTCCCAGCCTTTCTTTCCATCTCATTCAATTTCTTTTCCTCTCTATCCCACTCTCCCTCACTTTCTCTCTTCCCTATCACTCTTTCTTGCTGCTTTTTTTGAACTACTTTTATCTGTCCCCAACTAATGAGCAGAATGGGAATGAAGTAAGAAAATACTTCTTTGAATGTCTTTGAAGGGTGTATTTACATTATCTTTGTAAGCGTGTGGAAAACTACTGGTCAGTAGCAAGAGAGGATCATTACCTGCTATGTGAAACAACAGTCTGTGTGTCCCTCTCTCCTGAACAGAGATGTTGATTTAAATTGATAGTAAAAGCTTCATTGTCTTAGTCATTTAAAGGAGATAGAGACCTTTGCAGTTTAACTATGTAATAAAGATTGTTTACTGCAATTTGTGTTCTGATAACACTCATAATGTTTTCTGTCAAGTTCTTTAAACAATTTGTTCTCTTTATAAGAAAGAACATTTCTCTCAAATGAGAAGTGTTCTTCAATTATTCTCACAGTAATTTGGGAAAATTACTATTTTAAAAGACTCACTTTTCAATTGCTGTCCCTAAAGTTCACTTTATCACTAATACTGAACTTCACACATAATATTTTTGTGTCCTTGTTACATTTATCTAAGAATTGAAATTAATAGGAATTCTTCCATTTTAACATGTGCTGATGTGTAGAAAAGTCTGTGGTGAATATTTGTCTCTTTTTGTCTGCCATGTGACTGTTCTGGCTAAACTCAGCTATTTATAAGCATCTTTAGACAAATTCAGGATGTGAAACATAAGATAGTATAGAAGAAAAATGCAAGTACCTAGTCCCTCTCCACAGATCACTCAGTAGAGACCACATAATTCCCTAGAGAGGTTGCTCAGAGATGATCACAGAAAAATGCCTTTGTAGCACTGCTATTCAGACACTTGTGATATCCTGCTTTAGAGGAAATAACACTCCTCTGACTATACAGAACTTTCCCATCATGCAGATCTTCTCAGCTTAATCAGCAGATAAACATCAAAGATTATCAGTTACTGGTTTGAGCTTTCATTTATAAATTAACTTGCATGCATCTATAGTCCTGGAAAAGCATTTGTTCCGGGAAAATTTTTGCTTAAACATTTTGCTGGAGAGAAATTTAGGTGAGGGAATGTGATGAGAAATTTGGCTGTTTCAAAACACTGAAAGTGCTGCAAAACAAACACATTTAGAATTATTTGGACCTAAAATAGAGGTCTACTAGTCCACTTACCTGTCTGAGTTTGATGTTCATCTTTCAGCTTTTCTGCATGTACTTTGTTTTCTTTCAGAACACCATTCACAGGGAGATCTGCTTACTGTTTAATATCTTTTCTTGGCCCAATTTGATACATAAAAGCAGCTCAGTTTTCTGTTAATGCTGTATTTAGACGACATTTCAATAGCTCAAGAAAATAGAAAAGGCTTTTAAGGTAACTGTTAAAAATTGCATTTGCAGGCTCTGAAAGTGCTTCTCCAATCCAATCTGCTCTTGGATCCCGATCACAGACACCCTCTCCTGCCACTCTTCATGCAGATCATATTGAGCAGAAGGATCTGCAGCTGGATGAGAAGCTCCACCACTCTGTTTTACAGACGCCAGATGACCTAGGCAATATCTGGAACAGAAAATACAAACCTGTTCTTTCTTTCTTTCTTTCTAATGCAATATAGTGGAGTAGCTAGTATCACGTGAATTGTAAACAGTCCTGTACAAGGCTATTTCATCTGCACTTCAAAAAATATTTAATTATACAGCTTTCTTTTAAAAGCAAACAAAAACCTTATGCATTTTTACCTGCATTTCATTGGAATTTTTAGCAGTGGATTAATAGTCCACATATTTATATTTGATCTTTTAGTTGCTTAGAATTATGGCAGTTTAATTGTGGTCCTGCCATGGACTGTTTTATCATTGATGTACAAATAATAAGACATAATTTCAGTAATCTTATAATTTCTCCTTGTAAGTTTGGTTTGTTTCCTTTTCATATTTAAACAAATTTGTAATTATGTCAACTATCTTAGCTATGGAATTCTAAGATACATTCTCTTTGTGAATACGATGTGCACATTTCTCCCACATTTGGTCTCGTGGAAACAAAAGAGTGTCTGATATGCATTTCAGACCCTATTTCCTTAAGTAGCCTACTGATGGACAGAAATATTATCATTTTGCTTTGTACTTTAAAATCTACAGCCTAGAAACCAATAGTGTCTCTGCCACAGTGGCCCAGAAGTTCAAAAGAAGAGGCTCTGTGATTAGGCCGAATTCAGATTTAATTTTGATTTGGTATGCCTGTGGGAGCTACGAGATTTTCAGAAGATCCCAGCGAGTTATCCATCTGAGGGGGTGGAAAGAAGATTCTGAATGCCTGCTGCTTTAAAACTGGCTCATTATATAGTTTTATGTGGCTGTTTAGGTAGTTAAGCATGACCTGAGTAGACTTGAGACATCCTAATCTATTGAAGGTTTTTTTATAGGGACAGTCTAGATTAATCATCTCCCACCTAAAAAAGAATGTTTATTCATATAGCACTGATGTGTGGCAAGAGGTAGGTGGGTGTTCGGACTGTGGTGCTAAATTACTGAATGTTGCCTCTCCACTCATACAAAGTTACTGTTAAAAGGACAATAGCTAGAGACAAGTTTACTTACACTTTTTTCTTTATCTTGCAATAACATGCTTTCCTAGTAGATTCTAAGAAAAATAGTCTTCATGTTTTATTAGGAAAAACGTAAAGTTGATGGAGAATTTTACTTGAAAGCAGGCAAGTGGAGTTCTAGAGAGTCATTGACTTCGAAGAGTGTAAGAAAAGACTTACAAAGGGAGTGGCCTTACTGGGTCCATCAGATCTGTATTAAAGCTCCAGTAGTGACCTTAAATGCTGTTTAATGAAAGGATAAGAAACTGGACAATTCTTCCTCTACAGAGTTTATAATAGAAAAAGCTTGGCATATACAGTGTTGAGGTGGCTGAATGGGTAAAAAATAGCTTATTCTGAAAGCCAGACCTTTTCATTTTAAGAAGACTCTGTATTTAATAGTTGTATCACAACTTTTCCTTTTTTTGAGAGGTAGATCTCACTATACTTTTTTTCTTCCATTACAGAAACTAGTGAATTCCCCTCAGAATGTTGCAGTGTGATGGCTGGGGGAACACTTACAGGATGGCACGCAGATGTTGCTACTGTGATGTGGAGGAGGATGCTAGGAATTCTGGGAGATGTCAACAGCATCATGGATCCAGAGATTCATGCCCAGGTTTTTGATTATCTGTGTGAACTGTGGCAGAATCTGGCCAAGGTAAAAGAACTGAACCTTTCCTCCAACCTGACCTGTTTGGGCAGGATTTTCAAAAAGAAAAAACCACCACCTTACCTGTTTCCCTTAAATAATTCTCTTTTTGTTTTGCTTTTAATAATCGCAGATAAGAGACAATCTTGGTATTTCAACAGATAACCTAACTTCACCATCTCCCCCAGTTTTAATTCCACCACTGAGAATTCTAACACCATGGCTCTTCAAGGTAAATTTGAGCTCTAAACTGTGAAACAGAAATAAAAGTTAGCGTAAATGTAGAATAGCATTTAATGTAATTTTTTTTATTATTTATGAATAATAAAAATTGTTCTAAAACTGTAGGCAACAATGCTGACTGATAAATACAAACAAGGAAAACTACATGCTTATAAGCTTATTTGTAAGACAATGAAACGAAGACAAGATGTTTCTCCAAACAGGGATTTTTTAACTCATTTCTACAATATAATGCACTGCGGACTTCTTCATGTTGATCAAGTAAGTTAATTATGAAATTTGAGATAATATAAATGTTGTGACTGAAAATAAAAGTCTCAAAAATACTCAATGTATTTTCATCTGAGTAATGTAACTTTTGTTTTTTAAATTAGTGATGTGACTGATACTTTTTCTAAAAAGAAAACTTTGATAAATGATCCTCATGTTCTTGGTTGTATTCAGAAATGCTTTTTTTGTAGTCCATTTCAAGCAACAATGAGGGCAGAAAAGGTATTCTCTCATTTTTTATTGATTGTATGTTACAGATTGAAGTATGCAAGAAAGAGAAGGAAGCAGATCTCTCTAAAGTCTACTGTTCTTCTTACTTGCTCCCTGATGCAACAGTTTAGCTAGTAAATTGTGCTCACTACATTGGAGGACTTTGTTTCTACAGCAAGTATAGGAACCAGCAAATTGAGATGTACTGAGTGTATCTAATCAGTGGGAGTAGACCTTTTTCATAGGTTTTGATGTCAAGAAGTCTGAAAATATTGTATGGCTTAAATACTTTTTAAAGGTTTGCATCAGAAGTGTAAAAAGGTTGGGTTTGTGAACTTTTTTGAGGAATGATGATAGGCATGGGGAGATCAAAGGTTCAAACAACCCAGTTTTCTTTAACTGGGAAGAATAGAATTAGTCCAAAATTATTCCACAGATGACTATGCATAGGACAGATCTCCAGCTTCTGTCTTCTAACAACCATTAATGCTGCTTTTCTTGCTGGTTGAAGATCTTCCTATGGCATACTGCCATTTAGTTGGATGTTACTACTAGTGGAGAATTATTCAAAGGAGAAAAGGGGGGAGGATGCCTATCTGTAAACTTGGGATGTTTTTTAACAATTAAAACATATTCTACTTTTTCAAGTACTTTTGAAAAAATTGCATCATGTACAATAATTTTTAAAAGTGCCTTACTAAGTCTTCAAGAACATAATATGCCATGCTGATTAACTAGATACCAGAAATGTTACTAAACACTTTATTATCTTTCTTTAAATTTTGGTTCCATATGGTATATGTAAGAGGCTAATACCTTTTTTAAAGTTATAGTCAGGCAATACTTGTTGGAGGGGATTAAGCAATTGTTAGGGTATAATAGCTGTTTATCTTACTCTATCTCTTCTGTACCTATCCAAATGAATAGTTAATCAGTTACAGAACTCTTAAAAGCTGCCTGTAAATTAATATATGAACTATTGTCCAAGCTTAAATTGATCTATAAAGTATACCACAGTTTACTTATGTTAATATGAGTATACTTAAGGAATTCATCTTTTTGTGCTACTCTGCACTCACTAATGAGTGTCTTAATGGCCACAATGAATTTTCTTTCTCATGTTTTTACTTTCTACCTTTCTTAAATACCTGCTTTTTTTCATTCATTTTTCATCTTGATTCGTGTTGATACTCTTCCCTTTTTTCCTTTTCCATCTGCGAGGATATTGTCAATACAATCATCAAGCACTGCTCTCCTCAGTTCTTTTCACTTGGTTTGCCTGGTGCTACCATGCTTATTATGGATTTCATTGTAGCAGCAGGAAGAGTGGCTGCTTCTTCTTTCCTCAATGTAAGTATTCATCAGTTAATTCTCATTTATGGATGAGGAAGAATTTGAGAGAATACTGAGCAGTATATTTTTCCTTGACTAGGGTGTTAAATTGATCCCAGAATTCAATGTAATAGTTATCAAATACAGATAATGTTAGTGATTTATTCCAGAACACTACACATGCCTCTTCAGAAAATATGTGAAGAATGCAAAAATTACTGTTGAAGCAGAATATCTTTTATTTTAGAGTTACGAAAGTTGTGACTGCTATTTTTCTGTGCTCGAAGATGTTTTAAAGTAAATGTCCACTTTGACTGTGATTTCATTTAAAAAACGTACTTATTCCTCCATATCTCTGCTATGCAATGACTTTTATGGTCAGACTTGAGAACTCAAATCTGCTAGTGTTTGCACTATTTGGAATTTTTTTCACGTTTCTGATTTTGTTACTGAGGCAAGTTTAGACTTATATAGTAATACTGATGTGATTACCTAGGTGCTGTTGGCTTTGCATATTGTACTCTCTCAAATCCCGCACAGTCTCCTCCAACTGTCTGGGAATTTTGACTGTTTCTCCCATCAATCCCCCACTAATCAGTTACAAAAACCAGCCTCCCTCAAGGTACTAGCTGAAGCCTCTGTCAGCTTCTTACACTGTAGCCTTTCCTGTTCAGCAATGCCTCACGTCACATTTAGTAGTTTTCCACATCCTGGTCAATTAGCTGAACCTAAGGCCTGAGCCTAGTTAGCAGCTCAGTCATTTGTCTGTAGTCCTAACAATTCCTCTGCCTCCTTTTGACTGTCTTGGAAAATGAGAGCAGGGGTGTGCATGAGTAGCCATCCACAGGGCTGTGGTCTCTGTTTACTCAGCTCTGCAGGAGCTCAGAATTTGTGGGAGAAAGAAAATAGCTCTATACAGTTTCAGCCACTGTTCTCTTTTGAGGCAGTTAGAAATGGCAGCTTCCTGATTCCAGTAAGAATATCTATTTCTCCCCATCTTTTTTTTTTTTTCAGGCACCAAGAGTTGAAGCACAGGTTCTTTTAGGATCTCTGGTCTGTTTTCCCAATTTATATCGTGAGCTACCAGCTCTTCACCCAAATATTCCTGACATTGCTGTGTCTCAGTTTACAGATGTTAAGGTAGGAATTTTAAGAACATATGGGTAGTATTCTGTTACCAAATACATGTTTAATATTGTGCTTTCCCAGAAAATACTAAGATTTTAAGATCCTAAAATTTTTCAAAGTAATTTCAAATAGATTACAAGACTCAAGATCCCATAAAGTCTTGTCAAACTTTATACTTCTAAACATACTTTATAACTCCTATTAACTTAATAATTAAGTGTTTTCTTATGCTTGTAGAAGGAAATGATACATTATCTCACCCTTTCAAGCCTCCTCTCACTAGGGCTGTTTGCAGGTATCACAGATTTAATTACCTGAGACGAGAAGATTGAGAGCCTTAAGATTAATTATTTAATTTTTTAAGACTTCACAACTGGTGAAATCTGCCTGTGTTCCTAGGGGCTTTAGAAAATTTCTGTACAGCAGTGCCTTTAGCCAAAAGGCAGATATTAATGGAATTGTTTCCTTGTCTATCATAACACAGAGTTAGGTAGTGTGACAGTATACTGAAACTGCACAGAGCTCAGTTTGTGTGTCTAAGAAAGGCTCCCCTTAAGTTTTCCAAACTCTTTCAATTTAGGGAGAAATAATGACTTGAGAGCTGCTTTATACCTTGCTCACCTTATAGACTGATTTTGAATTCCTTCTTATTTCTATGGTAGAATGGCTGTTCCCTCAAATTTTATTAAGGGCAGCCTACAGCTTTACGGACATTTCACTGTAGTTGAGTCAAAATTCTTCTTGACAGCATTCTTAAGGCACTGGAGGCACTTATTCTGCAACTAGTTGAAAATACCTTTTAAATCGATTAATTTTTTTAAAAGTGCTTGTTTAAACCTCAAAGTAAAAGATTCTTTCTGTCATACCCTTCAGCACTATTCACAAAAGCTAGCTTCAGGGAGTCCTTTGCTGTTTTTTTTTTTACCCTTGATATTTTATGGAAGTGTTTTGACAAGAATTGGATAAATGGCTCATCAGCAGAAATTAGGACAGTAACTTGTAGGATATTCTTTGGGTAGCACGTAATGAATATCTGGGACAGGCTAGATGTTTGGAGTAGTGGTAAGCAGACAATTCATCTGACCACAACCTAGAGACTCGGCTAAGCAGTGTGCCTGTGTGCAGTGTAATAATGTTCTGATGCTTTATGTGATTGAGTTATCTGTAAATCAGTAAGTGTTTCCTCTTCATTTTAGGAACTCATAATTAAAACTGTGTTAAGTTCGGCAAGAGAGGAGCCATCTGGTCCTGCACGGTAGGTCATACAAAAAGAGCTTCTACATTAATAGATTCTTTTCTTTATTATACTGTTTTGAGGTTAATATATTAGAGAGCTTAAAGTAAAAGTTTGTTGCATTTTATTAATGGTTTTTTTCACCGCAATCAAAACTGTGGTCCATGATGTGAATTTGAAATTGTTTGTAATAGAGATATTAAAAGAACAGACTGGGTTCATCTAGTCCAGTATTCTTTCTATGATGGTGGCTGATAGGAAAGGGTGTAAATATGGGTAAGAGAGTAAGCTTTCCCAGCTTACCCTGCTGTTCAGCTCAGGGATTTTCTGGACTAGAGAGGCATTTTTTACTTTGATTAGGACAAGATTATTTATGAGAGAGGGGTAGTTATTTTTTATTAGATCACATTATTTAATTTGAAAAACAGAAACAATCCAGTGTTCATGAGCCCTTCTTTATGGTATGGACAAGCAGCAGAAAAAACTGAGCTAAGCATTAAACTGGGAATGGTTGCTTTGATGCTTAAACCCAAGCATCTTCATCAAATAAATGACTTCAGAGAGGATAGTTACCAGTTTTCTCTTCTGTTTCTTGATTTGCTTAGGATTTTGTTCCTCCGTACCCTTCCTCAGAGGCATTCAGTTACACAGTCCTGTGTATGGGATTGGAACAGGAATCCCTAATGCCCACCAAGGAAGAACGCATTTGTGTACTTTATATATTTGGAAAAAATATATATGTCCAACTAATATATTGTCACTTAAAAATACTAGAACTACATACCTGAAAAACTACAACCTGGAAAGATCAGCTTATTGAACCTTTAAACATTTTGTTGGAAAACCAAGAGCAGTTTTCATCAGTCCACTTAGCTCTTCCTTCACTTGAGCTGATAATATTCTCAACACAGGAAAAGGAGGGAATATCCTGAGATCACATTAATTTAACTTTTCATGTTACAAAACCGATTTCTAAAAGGCATAACACTCTCCATTTTTCAGTTATTCTTTCAGTGACAATGTACAAAATAGGGTGGTTTTACACTGTAATGTACAATTAAGTCTTGTATGTACTTTTGCTATCTGTAAGCATTTTCGTGATTCTATGTAGCCTTAAAATCCTTTTCCCACAGCGTAGGCTTCGTAGCTACTTCTGTTTCTATTCTGGCCTACAATTTTTCCTTCCCAGATGTAATGCATTGCAGGTCACATGACCAGCATTCTTCTTGTCAATTTTGGATTGCGCTCCAATTTTATTCAGGATTTTGAATTCTGTAGTTGTTTCCAAAATATTTATAGACTGTGTTCCTGAAGAAAATGACTAATGACTCAGAGATTGCCTGAGCTAGCTCCTTAACATTTCTGAACAGATTTCATCCACTTGCTGATTTGAACACATGTATCTAAATACTCTTTACCTTTGCACTTCTTTTCTATTTCCTGATTTTAAATGAAGAAACAACAAAAGTTGATGTGCTTAATCACGATACACATACTGCCTGTAGGATTCATTTACCCCTCCTCTATTCATCCTTGTTTATTGTCTATCTAAAGCAATGTGAATGTCTATGAGAGAGTAGCATTCCCCTGTCATCTCTGTGTCTCAGAAGCTCTAAATATGAGCAATCTCTTGTGTCGGGAAGGACGAAGCTCCCACCCCAGTTTTTAGTTTGTCTTAAGAAAATATAAGAAATTCCCATACATTGATTTCAGGTAATATTTTTAATCAAAACACACATAGAAATGCAGGAGTTCTTGATGTCTTTTGGGTTGTTCAGTTGCTCAGATTGGTGTTTCCTCTGCTACTTCCTCTGCCCTTTCCTCTGCCTTCACCAGCATACTTCGGATTTCTTGCTCATTTTTAAATAAGTTACAGCACTGTAAAGGTTTTCATGCAGTTGTTTTAGAAATATTAAAGGCATATTTGTTGTTGCATATAACTCACTATGTCTTTAGCAAGACATAATGAGTCATAAAAATTACACATTCTTGTAAGATGTTTCTCAACAACTTGTCCTTCAACATTGTTTTACAGATGTGTTGCTCTTTGCAGCCTTGGTATTTGGATCTGTGAGGAGCTAGTTCATGAATCACATCATCCTCAGATCAAGGAAGCGTTGAACGTGATTTGTGTTTCTTTAAAGGTGAGAGAATTAAAATTTTACAATGTATATTGCCTTTGTGTGTAAAGATACTTCGCATTTTCAAAGTCATGATGCCATTTTAGTGTCCTTACTCTGCAGTTTCATTTGCCATCCTTAAAAAAGAGAGAACTCAGTTTAACGAGTGGATCTCTGAAATGTCCAAAGTTCTTTACCCTTCTTTAAGTTTGGAGGGAATGGTGTGCTGGGAGATAAGATAGTGGATCTTTATCTTAATACATGTCACTAGCCACTCTAACCTACCATGGTATTCTTGCAACATTCTGTGCATGTTCACTTCTGAGTTCGAGTCATTGCATTATGCGGTATTGCTTCTTAGCTGTGGGTAGATATTTAGAGAGAAATGCAGAGTACTTACACTGTAGGCATGGAAGCACTGGGGGATGTTTAATTTGCTGAGCAAGAGTCCTTTTCTAGGACTGCTTATTCCAGGAGCTGCCTCTTTTTGGCTTTTTTTCCCTTGATGAGTGTTTTTGTTTTCCTACTATTTTAAATCTTTTTGCATTTGTTCTTATTTTATAGAATAATTAGAATATTAGTGAAACCATCTGGTTTTTAAGAAGTTTTCAAATTTGCATGTTTGTGAGCAATAGCTTCAACTTTTAAAATGTTTTCCAGTTTATCTTCAGAACCTTTCTATATGCTTTTTGTTTGCATCAAAATTCTATGAATAATCTAGTCTTTCTGTATATACACATTGATAAAATTAGAGTGTGTGCCTGTTACATGTGACTTCTGTTGGATGTTGGGGATTATTATTTTCTTTTAAGCAATGGGAATCTAAAAAATATCTTAGCAGATCAGCTACTCACATCCTGTGAAGCAGGATTTGAGTCTCTATATAAGCTAGCTGCAGGGCTTTTAGTATTAGACTCTAAATTGCAATTTCCTGTTTTGTAAAATCACATTCATTCTTTGCAGCTCCACTAATACCCTCTTCCAGGTTTTTCCCGTTGGTTTTTAATGAAACTTAACTTTTGCATTTTATCAAGTTCCTGTGCAAGTTTGGTATAAATGATGTTTTTATCTTGCTACTTCAATTAATCAATATTTGAACTATTTTTAATCCTGAAATTCATAGTGATTTATCTTCTTTTTCTCTGGTGTATTTATTAAACCAATTATTTTTATCTCATTTATATTAAACATAAATTACTTTTTGAATGAGAAAACAAAGATCTTTGTATTTCTACTTTGTTTTGCCTTGTGTGGCAAAACCATCCTGTGCACATTGTCTTTTTTTCCAGTTCTGAGCAATGGTATGCATTCACAATTGAGTTTAATAATGAAATGAAAAGTTCATTACTGTGTCATGGGAGAAATAAATTAGCTCTAATTTGTTACCTAAGCAATCTCCTGGCTACCAAGCAGTCAGAGGTTTGAACTCCCAGGATGGATTATTTTCTTATTTTCAGGAGAAATGAATGGGTAGGGAGCTATAGGCCTAGTCCAACTTACTGATAAGTTCAATTGAGCAAATAACATTGAATAGAAGTGTTAGCAGCAATTACATGCTTATTTTTGAAATACCAGAAGCATATTCAGAAGTGCAGTTCAGCAGCTTGGTTTGGGTATAGCTAGTGCTTCTCCCAGCTGTGTGGCAATACTGCTCTGTCTGCATTAACCTCTGCTGAAGCTTGAGCACAAAGGATCCTAACCAGCCATCCAGACCTATGATTTTATTATGCTTGTCTCAAAAATGCTGCAGATACATCACAGAATTATGTTGTACAGACTTAGTTGAATGAGTGCTAAACATAGGTTATTTTCAAGTATGGACAAGGTTAAATTCCTGATTTAACATCCAGAAGGAATGGATCCTTGCAAAGATAGTAAGACTACCTTTCCAATAAAAACCCTAACAGCTGGGAAAGTGCCTGTTCATTGGTACCTTTTTTTTCCCCCATCAAGTAACTGTTCCAAGATTACGTCCACAATTTACACTACTAAATACAAAAGTAGTGAATTCTTATGCTTTATAACATTTGGCATTTTCTGGAGACAAAGAATGGCAGGTGGAATGTTTATGGCATCACACAGGTTTACATGCCACCTCTGAAAGTTCCTGTAAAAGTCAGAACCAAATGACTGACTCGAAAGGGGTGAATTGTTTCATCATCTGGCACATACTCAGTGTGGCTACTTGAGTTCAGGAAAATGTCCTTCCAGAACCCACAGCTCTCGTTACTGTCTGTTCTAAAGTGTCTGAGCATTTGTCATGGTTTAAGCCCAGCTGGAAGTTTGGCCCCACACAGCCACTTGCTCAATCTCCTTTCTTCCCACCCACTGCAGTGGAATGGCAAGGAGAATCAAGGCAAAACTTTTCTGTTGAGATGAGAACAGTTTAATAATCAAAACCAAAAACAGGGTAATAATGGTAAGTGATAATAATAATGATAATAAAAAGAGAAAGAAAAGAAAACCCCAAGTGATGCGCAATACCTTTGCTCACCACCTGCTGACCAATGCTCCCTTCCCGACCCAGACTGACCCTCTTTCCAGGTAACTCCCCCCAGTGTATCTACTGGGCATGATGTTCTATTGTGTGGAATATCCCTTTGGGCAGTTCAGGTCTCCCATCTCAGCTATGCTTCCACCCAGTTTCTTTTGCTCACCTTCTCGCAGGCGCAGCATGAGACAAGAAAAGAAAAATCCTTTGCTTCAGATAAACACAGTCGAGCAAAAACCAAAACATCAGTGTGTTATCAACACCACTTTCTTTCTGAATCCAAACCACAACACTACAACAGCTTCTGAGAGGAAATTAACTCTACCCTGGCGACAGCATTCTTTTGAAATGTGATCTATTGACCATGCTAGGACAGCTTTCTGAAACAGATGAAGGGCCTGATCTATTTCAGCCAACCCCCATATTCTTGATCAAAACTTCCTCCCTGATGGCAAATAGCAGAGCAGTTAATCTCCTGTTTAGTACCACAGGCTGCATTTTGGGCATATGGCTCTTCACCTGCCTGGATTCTCAGCAAAGACGTCTGATTTCAGAGTTGGATCCTTGAGGGGTTTTGCAGTGATTCGTTAATATTAATAATCATTAAGGTAACAAAAAATTGATTCTTTCTTCCTGGCTTCGTGATATTGTACTAACCAGTCTGAAGTTAGTTAGGAGACAGCTCTCCCCTTTCTGGTGTGCAGCTCACTGGATGTCTGTCCCAAAACTTTGGTGTTAGCTGCTAACATTTGTTTATGAATTCAAAATATTTCCTTTTAAGTTTTGTAAAATTTAATTCTGTTCCTCTGGTAAATAGATACTTAAGGAACTATATGTATAAAACTACCTGTGAAATTTGTGACCATCCTACCACCTAATGTACTCTTACATGAAATAATTTTCTCATTGTTACTGTGCTGTATTCTCTTTTCTAGTTTCCAAATAAAACAGTAGCCCAAGTTGCCTGCAGTATGCTGAATATGCTGATACATTATGTACATAGACTTCAACTGTATCAAGCTGATTCACCTTTAAGAATTATTCAAGTAAGTAATTTTTTTTTAAATTTGGAATTTTCTATTATTTTAAATGTGTTACCCTGAAATTAAACACCTGAATATTGAGAATTATGTTTTGCAAAACATTGAAATAGTATAAACAGTCTTACTTAACACTAGCAGTAGGGAATTGCAGCACACTTAACTTCCTGACTCCAGTATTGATATGTAATGTGTCTATATCATGCCTGTTTTTTCTCGGAGAAAAAATGCCATGAGAATGTTGCCAATAAAGTACTATTTTTTTTTTAAATATTAGATACCTTCAAACATGTTTATTTAAGTTCAGGGAGAAAAATGATTGCTTAAAATATGGATCTGCAATTGTATTTTGCATATCCATGCAAGAATTTCAGTATAAAGCAAAAATAATAGTTTGAATACGCTTCCCATAACAAGGAGGTAGACTATGGCCTCTGTGAGTCTGAACCACAGAGAAAAGACACAGGTCTCCCAGGTTCTTTTCATGTGAAAGGTTCTGAAGAGATACAGCAAGCATTTCTGTGCTCCTCTGCAGTCATATTTTTGATCAACTGGAGACAGGGTATATACAAATAGTATAGTATATAGTATATATTAGTAGTTCCAAGAAATAATGTGGCTCAGATAGCACCCTACGCAAACCAGTATCACATTTCTTCCCGCATCCTACAAGTGTGTTGAGTCATGTTCTCTTCACATCTGAGTATTTGGGGCAGCTGTGTAATCTCATTGTACTTCAGGCACCTATGTCAGTCAAACAGAACATAGTCCTTCAATGTATTCTGCAAAACTCAATTAAAAGTGTTTTTATTTTAAAAAAAATTGGCAAGGAATACTGTAACTTGTCTCAAAATAATTGTAATGGAATTTAACCAAGAATCTAGTATTATGTTAGATTTACCTGCTTAAAAATTATTTTAAACTTAAATATTTATGTTATGTTTTAAAAGAAATATGGTATATTTCCCCAGATTCTGATAGCAACTATTACACATCTGCTACCCAGTACAGAAGCTTCCTCTTATGAGCAGGACAAGAGGGTAAGTATTTTTCATTTCTAGTACTTTCTGCCTCCTGAAAGCCATGTCTGTTCTGAATTAGCTTTGCTCTGGGGCTCATTGGATCATTTAAATTTGGGCACTTTGGTGCAGTTTGTTCCTGACAGCTCCATCATTCTGGGCTACCATTCCCACAAGGGGCTGGAGATCATCATTTTGGCCTTCAGAGCTCTGTTTCATCTCCTGTCTCTGTTTGGAAGAGGTCATGGGCTGTTGTAGACTACACTCATATGCCAAGCTAGCCACTTTTTCACTTGAGGATGCTTTCCATAATTGACCAAGCTTCCCCATGAACTACTGTGGATCATTGGACATCAAGTATCATATAAAAAATTGTCTTGGCTATTTTGACAAATGTAGTCCTAATGAGTTTCTTAAAAATTGGTTAAAAATAAAATAAAAAGACTCAGTGCCCTTCATCATTAGTTTTATTATACTTTTGGGAGAAAAACTTGTAGTGCGTTATGTGAGATGAGTAAATTAGGTAAATGGATTTTTTTTTAAAGGCATCTATTTAACTTGAGAAATATTTTAGAGAATCTTGCCGCTATTTATCTGAATCATCTTCTCTTCCACTGCTGAGTTTTAGAAATCAAAAATAATTATTTTGTCAGTAAGTTATTAATAATCTGGTGTGGATGTGTGTCTTAATCTAATTCTGTTCTAGAGTGTTTCAAGACATTCCGAGAGGGAGTTGATTCTTTTGGTAACTGAATACCCTACAATACAGAAAGTAGTTGGATTTCTTTCAGATGATACCTGGTGCTGCATAACATTATTGATATGTTGTGAAGGACATTGTGTTTTTTATAAAGGACTAAATACAGATGAAATAGTTCCATTTTGTGTAATCCTTGAATCACTTTACAGTGAAATTTATGCACAGAATGGCACATCAGCCTTATTTGGACCTGTGTTATCTGTCATTTTAAAAACAACACTCTACAATCAATTTTGAAAACTCTGGGTAGCCTTCTAAGTATAGTATCTGCTCACAGCCTTACCCTGATGAGAAACTGTTGAATGGATGACCTTTGTTAAATACCTCAATAGCCAAAGTTTTTGCTGATGTCATAGGTTTTGAAGATACAATGGTTAACAAGTGGGACTTGCCATTACTGCAGAAAGTTGACTTTACTGAATTGAAAAAAGAAAGCAAAACAGAGAAATAAAATAAAGTGATAAATATGAAGTAGCAAGTGCTGGCTTAATTGATTTGTAATGGAAAGTGTTTTTTCCAGTTGGTGGTTTCTTTACTTCTGTGCTTATTGGATTGGATAATGGCCTTGCCATTAAAGACTCTGCTGCAGCCTCTTCACACTACAGGAGCAGAAAATGATAAGACTGAAAGATCTGTTCTTAATTGTATATATAAGGTACATGTTTCTTTACTCCCTTTTTAAGAATTTCTGTGTATAGAGGTAGTGTCAGTTTTCATGGAAACTAAGGCAAAAGTTTTCTGTAAGATGATCTCCATTCTGGTCCTGAAATATGGAGTACTGACTCAGTTCTTGCATGTTTCACTCTAACAGCTTGACCTTTGGTATATTAGGAATAGTAGATTTTGTTTTACATTTTGGATGGTTAACCAAGCCCTTTTTTTGTATGTCATATGGATTGCAGATGCTTGTATTGTAGAAGACTAGCTATACATTTAATACAAAAGGATGTAACTTTTATGTATCAAGCAATTTCATTTAGCAACAAGCAAAGCAAAAAGCACTAAGTTACAATTACTGTCTTTAGGAACATATGAGAAAGATAGGGGGTTTTATCTTTTTTGCAAGGGAAGGGGATTAAAACCTCTAGCAGCTTAGACCTAGCATATGTAATTAAAGAAGATAGGAGATCTAAAAATAAGGGTAGCTTAATGATTTTTTGTAAGTTTTGTTTCTTTATTGTTAAATTCCACTTTGGTGTAGACTCTGTTTTAATAATTTTCTTTGCAGACCAGAGTTTGTTTCTGTAAACATTGAGCATCTAAAATTTTACAACGTTTTGTCGTGCCCTCCTTCTAACAAATCAATTTTTAAAATGTAAATAAAAATAAACTTCATTTCTTATAAAACTGTGAAGTATAAATTTCAGTAGTTAATGTAATGAAATTCTGGTTTTGTTCTAGGTTCTGCATGGATGTGTCTATGGGTCTCAGTGTTTTAGCAACCCTAAATATTTTCCTCTAAGCCTTTCTGATCTGGCATGTATGGATTATGATCCTTTTATGCATTTAGAAAGCTTAAAGGAACCAGAACCACTGCATTCTCCAGACTCTGAGAGGTCTTCTAAACTTCAGCCAGTCACTGAAGGTTTGTCTAAATTGCCTAAATACATTTTCTTTCAAAAAAGGTTTTACCTAGGTTTTCAGCATTGATGTGTTGGTCTAAAGCACAGGTTTTTGGCTATATGTAGACACTAGGTAAGAACCATTAGTATGGAATGAGCAAACGTAATTTTGAGCAATTACCATTTGATTAACTGAAATAAGTATGTTCTGAACAGCACCAAGATCAATATGATATGGATTCTTCCGTGCTCTGTGTAGCACCAGAAGTGTTAAGTACTGCAACATGGATAAATGTTGCGTTTCATTTTACTTTCAGTAAATTAATTTGATTTTTTCTTAATTTTGCTCCTTTTTCAAAATAGGAGTATTTTGGATTTTTGTTCCTGTTTGACATTGCAATGTTGAATGCTTTCTGTGAATTTTTTTAGGCTATCATAATCTGTTGTTGATCTCCTTTTACATTGCTTAAAACCACAGATTTGTCTGAAAAGAGAGAAATTTTCTCTCATGTGGTTAGAACCTTAGGAGACCTGGGAATTAACATTTTCTTCCCAACTCAAAAATAAAGAATCAAGAATCTCAGCTACAGAGGACTATCATGTATTATGCAGTGTATCTAGTAAATATCAAATGGCTACGTAGGGAAGAAAATTGAAAAAGATGAGATTAAGATACAAGCAACTCTGTGTAGTGCTATTCTGCCTCTGTATTAAGTTGTTCCATTTAGGCTTTTTTAAGGGTATTAAGAACCAGATAAATGCAGCAGTTCTTTGTAGCAGCTGTGTGCTAACAGCAGGTGATTCTGTGGTCTGTAGTGACTACGTGCTGTTTTTTATGTAGAGAAAATGGCTAATCATTGTGCCCTTGTCTAAGGCATGCTTCATCATCCTCAAGTACTTTTTTGGCCAAAGAATTCTAAACATAGAGCTGTCCCCTAATAAGCTCAGTATTGGATTGAACAAGTCTGATCTGAGAACTACTGGCAGCAGGAGCTGTAATTATTAAATTTACCGAAGAATGAAGCAAGGTACTATGGTTGGCTTTTCGTCAGATGGCTGTGGCCTTATTAGTAAAAAGTAATCATCTACAGGGTCAGAATGAAAGAGGCTTCGAAGGATTCATTCTGTCCTAATTACAGTCTCACCTATACATATTATGTAAAGCTAATATTTAAAGCATTTGCCAAAATTTACTTCCACTGCATGTTCTATTACAGCGTAGTGAATTGTAGTAGCTTTTTATGCCTGGCATCTTTTGTATTCCATAATAATCTGTAATTATGGGTTAGAAGCAAATGCTGTGTGCCTTTTTTTAATCTGACAATCTGAAAAGACAACCCTGAATAGATTTCTCTTTAAATGAATACAGTTGCACAAAGCCCTAATATCAATATCTTCATTTTGCATTTCCAACCATGATCTTTTCTTTTATGATTTCTTGTTAAATTTCTTAATAAAAGTAATTTCAGATGTTCCTTTTATCTCTCCAGATAAATTAAGTTTCAGGGCTCTGGATTTGTAAGTTAGACTGTGAAATTTAATTGGCAGACTACAGCATTATAATGCAACCCTGGTCCTGCAACCTTGGCACTTCTAGTCCCCATTGCCAGGCAGAGAATAAAATTGGCAGTGTTTAACCAATTGCACAGCGTCTGTTCTCCCTGGCATTGTTGGAGGAGTGAGAGGAGTAAAACTAGTGGATAACAACCAGTCTGGGTCTCTATCAAGACAGAGGGTCAATTAGTACAAGCTAGCAGCAGAACAGTATGCCAATGTGTCAGCATCTTTCAGTAGAGTAAGAGGGCTATCATGGTATCTTTTTTGAAGGAATGGAAATGAGCAGGGCAGAAGTTGTAGGGAAATCAGGGAAGTTCTACAAAGACAGGGTAGGAATTACAAGACTCTTTCCTTAGGTCACAAGCAAAGCTGAAAGTACTGAAATGACAGAATTCTTAAGACAGGGTGCTTTAACGGATGTGATTGTTTTACCCTGTTACGCCTCTCATTGTTCAAGGTCAGATCCAGCACAAGTTTTGTGGGTACTTAGCGACAGCATAATGTGGTATGAGACCAAGAAGATAAAGGACTTAGAATTCTGACACAGCTGTGTAGTAGGGACAGGACCTACTGGGAGGTTTGGAGCAAGCCATTCAATAAACAGCAGGGCAAAGATTCCTTAAATCCTCTGGGAACAGGTGTATGTCGAGAAAGAAGATGATTATTGGCCTCTATTTTTCAGTAACTTTCCAAGTTCTGTCTCTCACATGGAAGCTCTTAACCTAGGATTATCTGTAAAATTGTCTTTGTTCTCCTTTCTGTAGCTGGTAAAGTGGTAGATTTTAATATGAGATATACAAAGAATAATTTTGAAATTAGGTATTAAGCATATTAAACTGTTATATTTGAACCAGAATGAACTTTTAGCAGCTGTCAGTAAGGACATCAGTAGGAAGCTTTTGTTGCACCACCAGAACTTGCAGACAGCAAGTCTGTGATGCTTTCATACATCTAAGGAATCACCGGGCTTGTCTGTGTGGAGGCTGATTAACTGTTCCTCTAGATAGTGTCGGCAGCAACCTGCTCTAGCCACAGTACAGGCATACAAGTGTTGTCAGTGGTGGTTTGACCCTGGCTGGGTGCCAGCTGCCCACCAGTGCTGCTCTGTTATTTGCCTCCTCATCTGGACAGGGGAGAGAAAATATAACGAAAGGCTCCTGGGTTGAGATAAAGACAGGAAGAGATCACTCACCAATCACTGTCATGGGCAAAACAGATTTGACTTGGTGAAATTAATTGAGTTTATTACCAAGCAAATCAGGATAGGATAATGAGAAATAAAACCAAGTCTTCCAAACATCATACCCCTACCCCTTACTTCTTCCTGGGTTTAACTTCATTGTGAATCTCTACCTCCTTCTTGCCCCCAGTGGTGCAGGCGGATGGGGACTGGGGGACTGCAGTCAGTTCACCACACATTGTCTCTGCTGCTCCTTCCTCCCCAGGGGAAGGACTCCTCATGCTCTTCCCCTGCTCCAGCATGGGGGCCCTCACACAGGAGACTTCTACAGCACGAGTCCTTCCCATGGAGTGCTGTTCTTCATGAACTGCTCCACTGTGGGTCACCTCCATGGGGCTCAGTCCTGTAGGCCCAGGCTGCTCCAGCATGGGTCCCCCGTTGGGTCCTCCCAGCAAACCAGCTCCAGTGTGGGCTCCTCTCTCCGCAGCACCACAGTTCCTGCCAGGAGCCTGGTACAGTGTGGGCTTTCCACAGGATCACAGCCTCCTTTGGGCCTCCACTTGCTCCAGCATGGGGTCCCCCAGGGGCTGCAGGTGGATATCTGTTCCACTGTGAACCCCCATGGGCTGCAGGGGCACGTCCTGTCTCACCATGGTCTGCACCACAGGCTGCAGGGAATCTCTGCTCTGGTGCCTGGAGCACTTCCTGCCCCTCTTTCTTCACTGACCTTGGTGTCTGTGGAGTTGTTGCTTTCTCATATTCTCACTCTGCTCTTCTCTGGCTGCAATTTCCTTCTGCCCAATAATTTTTTTCCTTCTTAACTCTGTTATTCCAGAGGCATTACTTCCACCACTGATCAGCTGAGCCTTGGTGAGCAGCAGGTCCATCTTGGAGCTGGCTGACATTGTCTTCATCAGACACAGGGGAAGCTTCTAGCAGCTGTTCAGAGAAGCCACGCTGTGACCCCCACACTACCAAAACCTTGCCACACAAACCCACAGTTCTAATTAACTGCACCTAACTAGCCAGTGTAGTTTTTCACAAGCCAACCTGGACTGCATAGTGCCACTATCTGCTAACTTACCTCTGAACTTTTCCATTTCATTTCAGGACCGTAAACATACATGAAGGAGAATTTTTTTGCAATTATAGACAAAAACATTTTGAAAGCTGTTCTTCGTAGATCACAAATCTGTTAGAAATCGTTGTGATTGGAAGGTACTAGTAACATTACATAGATACAGTGGCCTATCAGTTATTGATTTGATTGATTTCCCCCCATTCCTCATTTTTCTCCAAACATATTTTAAACTCTTTTGCATAGATTGTTCATTCTTTTCCTAATATGTTTTGATTTCTAATGCAGAAGTTTTCCCTGCCTGATGTTTAGTCTTAGCTTTTATTTAAAAAGTAGAAATATAAAGTACTTTTCTTTTAAGGCTTTGCTATTTGCCATTTTACTGAGAGGACACAAAATGCACACTTTAAAAAAATACTTCATACGTAGTGCATCCAGATTAACACAGTTTGTGTTTTGTGGGGAATATTCTGGAGATGGGTTCTCTGTAACTAATATAATATAATATAACTGATATAATATAGCTGAAGTTTAAAATTAGAAAGGAATGAGACTTGCTTAAACTAATGTAAAATACAGGAACCTAAGCTAAGAGGAACACTCTTAGGCTCTCTCTAAATGTAATGAAGGAAAAAGAAGATTTTTTAGAGAGTGATTCATCCCATTGCTCCAATTTGAGATTAATCAGTCTGTACAGGTCATCATTCTTTAGACAGCTAAAAGGATGAGGAGAGTTAAACTCCACTCTCAGTCATTATTTTTTACTTCTACTACATAGCCATAGTTGTTTAAAACTGTTCAGCCAAAGTTGAATTAAGAAGTTAACAACACATCTGAAGGAAATTCAGAAATCCTTCATTCATGCCACAGATACAAATTAGTAGTGATGGACCTTCAGCCTTTCCACAAAAGAGGTAATTTCAGGACTGAGAAAAATAAATAGTATAACATGCGTCTAGTAAATTACCAAATGATCATGTACACGTATGAATTACATTGCCCAAGCCAGAGGCAGTACCATTGTAAAGAGAGCAGCAATGTGTTCTCTCAGGGAGACAGGTCAACGAAGCAGTGAGCTGGACTGCCTTAATGTGTAATGATATGACTTAGTTTGTAGAATTTGTGGTAAAGCTGTGATGGCTTGCATTATTACCTATTTTCATTTGCCCTCCAGAAACAAAGAGCATGGTTTAGATACTCGTGTTTTAATATTTTAATATATTGAATGTCTAGTTATTCCTGATTGAGGAGATGTGCTTTGAGGAATAAATTAAGTTGCAAAATTATTTTTAAATTTTCATAATTTCAAAATGCATTTCTAGGCTTGGGATTTTTTTCTTTTTTTTCTTTTTCTTTCTTTTTTTTCTTTTTTTTTTCTTTTTTTTTTTATTCCTGGGGAAGCCATCACCAAAATCTGATTTTCTGTGTGGCAAAAATGTTTCAAGATTGCTTTATTTTATTTCTGCATAACAGGTTGCATCTTATAGTTTACTTTTCAGTATACTTCTCTTGATACTTCTAATTTAAGTTTTCTGTGCCATTTTAAGATCAACAACACTGTACTCAGAGAGAAGACTAAGACAAGTGTTTGCATTTTTAAAAGAAACAATGACAGATTTATGATTTTAATTCAAGTGCGAAGTTTTCAGGGAAAGGCTGTATTAGAGAATGGATCTTCCAAATTTAAATGGAATTACATTCCCCTCTTTGTGCCACTGCGTCACCTTACTTTTCCATATGTCCCTTAGGCTCCTAAGGGAGTAAATTCACACCCAGAGGCACAAAACAACCATGGTCAAGTTTGAGATCTTTAGGGTTTGCCACGCAACAGTAGTAGTAATAACTTACATGCTAGAAGGTCCTTCTTATTTCTTCAGGTTTCTCTGCAGAACTTAACAGGGGACATTTAACCTTTATAGAGTGGGGCTTCAGGTATCTGGAAAGCTTATGTGTCTCTGTTCCTCGGAACCTGAGAAAAGTATTACCTTATTTATCTGCACAGTGGCAAGTGCTAAATACTTGGTATAAATATCCTGACAAAGGTGGGCCACCCTTTGCGTTGTCCAGGTGCTAGTCAATAATGTGCTGATAAATGATTCTTCAAGCACCCAGCTTATTTTCCTCTTTGTTTTGTATAAAATCTGCTTCCAGCTCCTTTTTATATTTCAGCAGATGGCACTATAACTTAATTTCCTTGTATGCTGCCAGTATCTGGACACTTAAATCAGCGTCACTGAATGTTTTTGTATTTGTAAATTTTAAACCTCAAGAAGGCTATAGACAATAAAAATATAATCTTTAATTTGCTTATATTAGTTCTCAATGCATTAATTAATTAAAATATTTGAGTAGACATGAGTTTTGGAATTGTGTAAATATTATGTTGATTTTGTCAGCTGTTAACTGGATGAAATGTTTCCCTTTTTGCAGTTCAGATGTAGTGCTTCCTAAAGGAAGAGAATAGCCAGAATCCCAAACATCTCTTACATGCTCTACCCAAACCTTTTGGGGAAAAAAAGGCAAATACATACTACCTGTTTATTTTTGCAGATGCTGAATGCATCCATCTTCAGAAACTGAAGATCTATAATGGCAGTCAGTAAACAACACAAATTTGCCTTTATTTTTCCAGTTAAACCAATTAAGACATCTAAAACAGCAAAAATAAATTTTTTATTAAACATTAGGTTTTGCAGCTTATAGATATCCGACATAAAGGGAGATGGATTCATTATACCTTTCTTCTGTGTCCAAGAGGTTGCATATTCTCAGTAAATACTGAATGAAAAAGTAACATCGTTTAGAACATTCGGGTTTTATGGATTTTTTGTGAGAAAGAAGATGGGAAGCATTTGCAGCGGTTTTCAATGTTTAATGTAATTTAAAATACATTATGTAATCCTGAGGAATACAGTATTTTATCTTCCCTTTGTAAATCCCAAATTCAGGGCATCCATGCCCAGTTACAAGAGAGAGGATGCAGAAAACAAGTACTTTGCCATTTTGATCTTGTTCCCTCTTCTACCAGTCTTATTCTGCAGTGTAATATTTTTGTGCATGGGTTCTTCAGTGGGTCCCCTGAACCAGTTGACAGTTCTCTGCCTGAGAGGGTCACTTTGTCCTGCTCTTGTACTTCCTGTAGACTGGACTTGGTAAAAATAATTCAATAACAATATAGTACTGGGTTAGCGGGGTGTGATATAAACATTAGAAATATCTTTTGTGAATTTGGGTGACATAATGTGCTAGTGAAAGGTATGCAGCAAAGAAGGAGGTGGCAAAAACCATACTGAAATACCAGTGCATCTCACAGGATGGATTTCACATAAGATGGGCACAACTAACTCCTCTTTCTCCCTCCCAAGGTTTTCTAACCTGAAACTTCTTAAAATGCAGTTGTGGCATGAGATTTACTTTTTGAATATTTTGATAATGTTAGATTGTGTTCAATATGGACAGCCTGGCTTTTGATCTCGTACTTTAAAATTATCCAGTGCTATTCTCAAGCTAACCTACAGCTGTATGCTCCCCAGGGAAATTAAGATGGATTAGACCTTTTGTGCATCTATCTTCCTTTGTATTTCTCAATGTAATGATGTGTATAAATATAAAAATACACTGCAGTTGAAATGGACATCTTGCAACACAGTTATGATCTCTACTTCAACAGCAGTTCAAGGTTTATTTTCACTAGATAAGAAGTTTGTATTTTAGATGAACAATGCTGATAACAAAGCTACGGCAAAGGAGCTATGATCGGCTGTAAAATAATGAAGATGCTTCTTTAACTGTTTTAGGATTTTTCATCCTGTTTTATATACAAGAACAATGGTCATCAAAATACACACTTTCCCTTACTGAATTAAATGTATACTCAACTTGCAGTGCTCATTCTCTGTTTAAAACTCAGTAAGAGACCAAAAGAAATACATAACTCTCAGTGTTGTTTTCTGAACTCTTCATTTAAAACCTGTGCTCTTTCTCTTGCAGTGAAAACTCACATGCAGCAAGGATTAATTTCTGTTGCTGCTCGCACTGTGATAACACATCTAGTCAACCACTTAGGCCACTATCCTATGAGTGGAGGTCCTGCTATGCTGACCAGTCAAGTGTGTGAAAACAACGACAATCCATACAGTGAAAGTCCTGAGCTTTCTCCTGAACTTTTTGAGAACCCAAATCTTCAATTCTTTGTATTAAACAATACTTCCCTGGTGTCTTGCATACAAATCCAAGCAGAAGACGACATGCCTGGGGGAGGACTGTCTGCTGGACTTGCATCTGCTAATTCAAATGTTAGAATTATAGTGCGTGATCTGTCTGGCAAATACTCGTGGGATTCGGCCATTTTGTACGGACCATCATCTTTATGCAGATCTTCACAACAAACGTCTTTTGCACTTTCATTATCTCACCAAGATAAACCAGAAGATGCTCTTTCATCTTTTGAGCATGTGGAGGATGTATCAGCAAGAGATGGAATTACACTCCAAGTTAAAAGGAAATTTAGAGACACTGTACCAACATGGGATACAATTAGGGATGAAGAAGATGCTCTTGATGAGCTGCTGCAGTATTTAGGTGTTACAAGTCCTGAATGCTTACAGAGAACTGGTGTTTCACTCAACATCCCTGCTCCTCAACCAGTCTGCATCTCAGAAAAGCAGGAGAACGATGTCATCAATGCAATTCTGAAACAGCACACAGAAGAGAGAGAGTTTGTTGAAAAGCATTTCAATGATGTAAATATGAGGGCTATGGAGCAGGACGAGCCAACCTCACAAAAGCCACAGTCAGCATTTTACTACTGTAGATTACTTCTCAGTATCCTGGGAATGAATTCATGGGATAAAAGGTAAAACGACTCATAAGTACTTTTTTAAGGAATTGTGCTATTCTTACCTTGATCATAGAGTTTGTTAAGCCAAAAACATTCCAGACCAGCTAACAAAAGAGAGTGGATGTGCAACTAAGGCCAAAATAGCAGCTTTCTTCTGCTTTCCAGCCTGTCATTTAGAGAGACAGAAAGGAGGAATCTGTTGCATTTATTGTGATTCATATTCTTTCCTTAGAAAGTGTTTGAAGGCAAATTGAAGGAGTGATGTATTTTCTTTGCTTCCCATATATGTTGCTGCAAAAATTGTTACCTTTCTATGTCAGAAAGTGTCATGTTCCCAGCTGTTGTGTCACTGGACAGTGTCCTGCTGCTTTGTCTGCTAAAAGCATGCTTGCATGCAGCCTCAAAGCATTGCATGTGTGTTAGCTAATGAGAAAGATGTGTTCTCTAGTGTTTATTTCAACCCTGGCTGTGTTTGAGTATTGTTTGAATGTTGTTTAGAGCAACAGGAGACAAGCCATGTTCAATTACAGAAATAATGTCTCTTTACATTATTATTTTTGTGTGGGTGTAGTTAAGTGCATGTCTGCATATACATGTGGATATGTACCAATATTAGCATCCTGGCATTTATGGGTCTTTCTGAACTTTTTTGCCATTGCTGTCAAATTCTATATTAGAATCATTGATATATTATACTACTATGAAGGGAAATCAATGTTCTGTAAAACAAAACTAATCTGTGTCACTGAGATAATCACTGGAATCAGACAAGATGTTGGTGTTGCAACCCTTCTTATTTGGGCCTTTAATTCCTCAAGGCAGTCTGGTTTTGAATAGGACTGCTCTTAATTCCACAGTATTTTGTGGGAAACATCTTAAGCACAGTTGAAAAGAAATGGAAACTGTCTTTCTTGCTCTGACATATTGGATTCGTCTTTTCTTTAAATTGTTACAGCTGGCTGGGTGATCACTGAGCTAAGTTCTGCTCTGCAGTTCAGGATAGCAAAAGTTCTGTGTTGAATGCACCAACTCCCTACAACAGTACATGAATGGGAGTGTCTTTTGTCACTAAGCATATATATATTATGGCCTAGTGAAGTGTGAGGTTTATGTATGCCTCAAAGGGAGTTCTGTTCTTCTATAGAGAAGAAATGGATCCTAGTCAGATCCAATAGGTTGACAGAAGAATGTGGAAAGAAATAGAGGTTATACTCAGGGCTGTAATGAATATAGAAGATTTTCTGGCGTAAGAAAAATTGCTTGTATATTTTTTTAAAGATGTCTTAATTTTTAAATGTTGAGAAAGGACTGTTGAAAAGGCAGAAGCATTTGTTGACTGTTCCTATGTGGACCTGGATATGTTCTTGTACTGTTCTGTATCCATCAGTGAAGAGGTGATAAAAGAGTTACAAATTTCTCTATTTAGAAGGAGCTTTCATCTCCTGAAGAAAAATGAGAAGTTACTTCGAGAACTCAGAAATTTGGACTCAAGACAATGGTAAATTCTTTTAATGACTGCCTACTTACTTGTTTTAAGTGTGCTTTTACTCAAATGGCACTAATTGCATAGATGTGAGAGTTGAGCTGGCTTTTTTAATAGTTTTTTTAATTATTAATGTATTTTGCATTGAATTGTAGTTTTTTCTGTTATATTGAAGTTGCATTGGTTTTATTTGTAGGGTCGAATTCTGCATGTAGAGTACTATGAGATAAACAAATTTCAAAATAACTTAAAATTACGAGCATTTGTATATCATAACATTGAATTGTTTTAAAACTTTAATATATCAGTCTCCACATTTTAAGCTTTGGTTGATTGTTTGGCTTTTTCAAATGGTCCCAGTATTTGAAGACACAGACCTCTAGTTAGAATTGTAGCACAGAATTAAAAACTGACTTGGTTTTGTAGAAGTTGAAACAAAACCCCGTGGAGGTTTTAGAAGTGTGAGAAACCGTCTCCACTTGTTCCAATGTCTAACAGCAACCTGTCAATAGAAGACATTTAAATGATAATGATCTTTAAAAGAAATGTAAAGATTCTTCATTCAATTGCACAAGCTGCATTTTCACAGGGTTCAGAAGGCACTGTTGTTCATGGGCAGTGTGGTGTGTATAATGCCCACGTTACAGGTTCTGCCCATGTCAAAAGCCCAGCTATTCCATTAGCAATTGGTACAGCCAGCACCATCCTGCATCTTAGAAGTGGTGAAAGGGGTAAATGCTGCTCATGTATAGCAAAACTTAAGGCCCTAGAGAGGAGGACACTGGAAAAGACAGAATGAGAATGTGAAAATATAGAGGGTATCCAAAAAGAAGCCATGTAGTTGTACTGTAATTCCACTATGCATTTTTTATGCTTTGAAAGCCATGCTCTGTGTGTATTGTTTGCATATTTTCATTTCATATTAGTTAAGGCACTGTCATGCAATGACCATTCTGTTTTACAGCCGAGAGACACACAAGATTGCAGTGTTTTATGTTGCTGAGGGACAGGAAGATAAACACTCCATTCTTACGAATACTGGCGGAAGTCAAGCCTATGAGGATTTTGTAGCTGGTCTTGGCTGGGAGGTATTTATTAAAATGTTTTTATCCTAGGTTGTTTTACAAAGAAAATTACGGATCTCTTTATGTATTACAAGTCTTTGGCTCTTCAGCATTACTCACAAGCACTGAAATACACTGGTTTAAAAGTGGGATTCAGAGAAGAATTCCTGTTTTAGTTTCATTAGCAATACTAGCCGTTTAAATTTAAGCTCTTAACAATTGAAGAAAGTTTGTGCAGGCAAAGATAATTCTTTAATGTCCAGTCCTGTACTTGGCTTTCATGGACTGATTAGGAGGCATCTTGATTTCCCTATAAGCTTGTAAAGTGTCAAGTCCACTGAAGTTTGAGCTTTGCTCAGATTTGGGACTTCGAAAAGTACAGACAAGCAGCTTCTGACATACTTTCTTCTTCCTGCCTTCCACTGCAGGCATGTATCAGTTCACACACTCCACTTTACTTCTCTTCCAGCAGTCAGAAATATTGTCATGTACTCCATTATCTGTGTGGGCCTGCAGCTCTTCAGTCACTTGTTCAATACTGTTACAAGAATTTCCTTTTTTCCATCTTTCTTTCAGATGCACAGGATTAATTACCACTGTAAAGTTCAATCTGGCACTAAATGGCTTTTGGTCCTGGTTGGCTGTATAAGAAGCTGCAGGTTTTTTGTTCCTCTTGTGACTTGTGCTCATCAGGAGTGTCCGCATGAGTGTCTATCTTATTTGTTCTTTGTGTTTCTTTACTCCTTAGGTATAAAAGGGCACTACCAGATTAACTGTGTGGATAATGACTCTGACTTTTCCACAGGAACAGAGGAAAACAGCTACAAGTCTGCTGACTTGCATGAACATAGATGTTTATTTCCCACATTCAGGAGAGAAAAAAACCCACATTAGTACCATCAAATATCCTTCTTTAGTGATTTAATTCTCTTAGGCATTATTAGTTAGTTTAAAGAGTTGCTAATTTGGATTAATACTCCATAATGAGACAACTAATATTTTAGCATCTTAACATTAAATTCTTCATCCTTTAGTATCAAAAACCCAAATATATCCCATGTGGGCAGAGGTTAAATGTATTCACATCTGAAATACAACTTTCTGTAGTCACTGTTTTAAAGGTGAAGCAGCACATTAAACATGCTTACTTACTTCAGTGTCAGACTATTTTCCATATATCTAAGACTTACAAACTTATTTACAAATTATCAGTTAGTTTCTTGCGAATTTTTTTTTCATATTCACATAATGAAAATTTCTCAAAAAAATATATGGAAGGCAATAAATTACCTGACTCTTACACAGAGTTTTTCCAGAGCTCAGGGCAAGGTTGATGTAGTATCAGAGAATTTTAAAAAATACAAAAAGCACATGTAAGTGACTGCACTCAAATGGTCAGGGAATAATGCAGTAACTATTATTTACACAACCTTTCCTTTCCTCTAACCTCATCCTTCCAGTAGCTTCTGTGGTGACCGTGGAATATAGAATGCTAGTGCACTGCAGTTGATTTCCATTTTAGTCAGCAGGTCTGAGCTCTTTCAGAAAAAAAGCGTAACTATACTGTTGTGAAAAGGATCTTCACTTTTAAAGTTCAGTTGAAAGTGCATTTTAAAGTATAAAGAGTTTATTTATCACCTGATAATTCTTTTCTTGTAAAGTTTCGTGGTCTTTATTTCTAGGTAAATCTCACAAACCATTGTGGCTTTATGGGAGGACTGCAAAAAAACAAAAGCACTGGATTGACCACTCCATATTTTGCTACCTCAACAGTAGAAGTAATGTTCCATGTGTCAACAAGAATGCCTTCTGATTCAGATGACTCTTTAACGAAAAAGGTAGGTGTCTCTGAATAAATAGTGTTCTCTTGGTAATAAACCTAGACAAATTAAAAGTAAAAAAAAAATCCAGTAACTTTTAAAAAAAAATCCAGCACAACAACGAAACATCATAAAATACCGTAACATCCTTACCTGCTAAGTTGGTATATTCTCTACCAATTTCTAATTTTCCCATACTGGTGATTTTTACCTTCATTGCAATTGTTGGCAGGAACATATGTAAAGTGGGGAAAAGTGCAGGGAAGTAATGGTTGGTGTAGAAGAAAAAGTAATACATCTCAATGATATCTTAGTACTTTTGAAACCTTAGATGCCCATTAAGATATATGTGGTGAGTATTTTCTGAGATGACTTTTTATTTACTTAATGATCATGTGCTGGTTAGTAACATAATTTTCCCTTAAAAATAAAGAAGTTAAAAATATGAAGACGATGTTTATTGTATACAAGGTATTTTGTCTTGGAGGAGGCACAGATGCTCAACAGTGATATAATCTCTTATAGCTGCATGAAGAAAAAAATGGGTTTCTGTATTGGTATTTTTTTTCTTTAGAATTTAATAAATTCCACATTAGTAATAATAAGTTACAGTCTTGAACATGTGTCCTATTATAAATGAACAATTAGCCATCCTTAGACTGTGCCCCCATCCTGCATTCATACATCTTCAGATGTGCTAATCTATTCACTAGACACGTTAATGAGCACTGGTTGAAGTGTAATATTGGAGGAACTGAAGCTGGTTGACCTCAGCATGGACTTTAATACTTGTAATTAAATTAGATGGTAGACATTTAGTAAAGAGAGAAATAGCCATGCCTCTGGCAAGCTTCAATTATTAATGACTTCTTTTTCTTTGTGTTCAACTTGAAGAAAAAATATTATTGTTCTTACTATAGACTGACTATGAATTCTAACTTCTCAGTGTTCCATCTCGGTTTGGTTGGTGTGGGGTTTTTGAATTAAAAATGCTTTTGCTTGTATGCCTATGATGCTGCATCCTTTCTGTTCTTTATTTCCTGAAGTAGAGTCAGGGATTGACGTAGGTTATTAAATGATTTATAAAAGTGGTTAATAGCAAAACTAACTAATTTTAAAATTCAATTGTTGCTACTGTTTTAGTATAGAACAGTGGGGGGGGGTTAAGTTGACTGGCTTCTTTATTTTTTAAACAAAAACCTGGTTTTATAAAACACCGCTTGTAATTAACCTCACAATGTTTGTTTGTAATCTATTTGAATTAGACCATTACAAAGTGTTGAAAAGAGGGAAGATGGGTCACATGAAAAATAATTAATAGTGAATAATTTGAAAATGCCATGACTTCAGCAAAACACAGAGGCAAGATTTCATGTCTGTTTCTAGGAGCATGTAGTGAATTAGTATTTTAGGTACCTCAAAGAATGACCAGCAAAGGCATAGGCAAAAGCAGGTTTAATATTCAAATAAAAGTGTGACACAGTTCATTGGCAAGGTTTGGTCTACTGCCTTACTGGATGGTTAAAGCACACAGAAAAAAGTCAGACTAAAATGTAAAATCAATCAGTCTAAAACTAACATCAACCACGTATGATCTGTGTGGAGGCTGGGGATGAAAAAAGGGTAAGGATGAGAAAGGGTAAGGATAAAAAGCAAGGAGGAAGATCCTCCCAATGAGTCACAAGGTTCAGAGTGGACCCGCTTGCCAAGCTTAGCCCCAGAGTGATGGTTTAGGCTTAAAGCTTTTACCAGCATGTAAACTTAACAGCACTTAACATTGATAGCTTAATTTAAACAATTTAACAAAAGATTCTATAGAATTTACTATTGCACAACAGTAACTCACTTATAGGCCTAACTTCCTTACAAATCTAAAGTACTTAATCCAAGAGCAACATTCATAGTACAGTTGCTATAGCACATTTACCCTTGCATGCACACAGATCTAAAGGACTATGTACGAGGTGTATGCCTGTAACAAATTCCCCTTGAGTTCAGTGAATTACTAATGTCAGATGCCTTTGCATCTTCTCAACAAGTGAAGGGGTTGATCCTCGAGCAGTGGGGATATCAGCCCAGGCTCCATCACTGGCATTTGGCAGTGATCCTCTGAGTACAGCCAACTTGAGCGTTTGCTACCTCTGAGAGGAGTCTCACTCAGAGGGAGATGGCTGGCTGCAGCCGACTGGTGGTCCAGGAGAGTTCAAAGGGTCTCACTTCCCACCACTGTTTATAGGGCTGCAAGAGAGTTGAATTTAGTCATAGTAATTTTCCATTCTGTCCACAATTTGGGTTGGTAACTTTCAAAGAAAGTTCGATTACAACTTCAATTACCAGTTCCACTTGGCCTGTTACTCATGCAAGAAAAATAAGTTTCCAAGGCTGTTCATTAAAAAACAGGAGCTCATTAGATAGTACAAGTTCCTGGGACCAGACAGGGTTTCTGATAAGCTCAATAGGAACTTAGCCCGGGTGGTTTGTCAAGGCCAAGGCCTAACGAGCATTTCTAAGATGACAGTGCAGTCCAAGGGGGTAGGGAGGAGTACACCCCCACAGAACACCCTGCATCTACATATAGTTGTTCTTGCCAGGCAAGGTTCAGTGCTGGTCCAGGCTTCCTGTGACTCAGCTTGTGAAAATTATGTCAGCTGGGCTTCTTAACAATTCCAGCGTGCCCCAGGCCTGTTTCTCTTCTACTTTACCAACAATCTCACTCATCAGTAATTTGAAATATTTGAGGTCTGTATGGATATGTGGAGTGTATCAATAGATTGAGATTATATTTGTGGCTCAGCAACTGATTGACTGTTTAATCAAACTGCTTTATTTCTCTGGCTTTCTTTTTTGTTCTTCCTCACTGTGTTGGTTTTGTTCTTTTTAAGCATATTTTCCCAAGAACAGAGGCTTGGGAGCCTCTCTCTCTGTCTCTCCTCCCTTCCCTAATAGTTTTGACCCATTCCAATCAAATGTAATAGAAACATGTTTCAAAGCTGTTCATTTTGTGTATGTTTAATGATGATAGACTAAGTAAAGGAGATAGAGTGGGTGGGACTTCTAGTGCTCCTACTCAGCAAGTGAAGACTTCGTGGGAAGAAGCATTAGATATCCAGGAACAAGCAGCAAAGAGAGATGTTAAGAAATTCATCCTAAACTTGAGAGAAACATCAGCTGAAGTTTACATCTTGGGATAAACCAGCAAGTGCTATCAGGAGACATGAGTAGGAAAACAGTCTTAATTCATTTACTATTTCTGCAACTGCTCTTGCTGCTTGGACTGAACATATCAGCAAAAGGATTGTGTTTTATGAAATACTGTTCAGCTCAGACACATCATCAAAATTATTTGAGAGCCATGTGAGTGCTAACAATTCTAATTGTTCTGAGTGCATGTACTGTTCGTGACCTTCAGAGAAACTTGAGATTTGAGCTTCTCTACGGGTCTTTTGTGTGATTTTTTGTCTGTTTTTTTCAATGGGAGAAAAACAAGCAAACTTGAAGTAGTTGGCTTCGAATGGCTGCTGGTTTTTATATTGTAAATGTGCCTAGAGGTACATGATAGGTTCATCTTATAAATGGAAATTAAATTAAATTAAAACAAAACTTCTTCCTGCCAGTTGAGTCACTGCAAAATCAAGATTCTGCTGTTTCAGGGGCTAAGCCATTTTTAAACTGATTTTCTATCAGTCTTACAGAGTAGTAAATTCAACTTTTAAGTGTCCTGATACCTCTGAAGCATTTGTTTCTGAAGATACTAACAAAAGCAAAAATAGACATGAATTCAAGAACCTATGAAAAACTTCTGATTGTGTAAAGGAACTTAACATTGAAAAACATGTATAAAATAACTATTTAATTTGCAAATACTAAATCAAAGGTTTAATGCTGATAAGGCAATTCGTTCTGGTTTTCTCACGATTAAAGGTTAGAGTAAAAGGTATTAACACTAAGCCTACAAGAGCAAGCTTGCAGAGAATATCAGGACTAAATAATGTGAAGACTCAGTTCACAGAATGAGAAAGGTTGTAGAGGCACATAAATGAGCAATTCCCTGTCTAGTTCCTCCTTCCTTAGGAGGAACTTTCTAAAGAAGTGAAGGCATTGTAAGTGAGAATATTATACACACAGTATGTAAATAAAAAGTAGTAATGTTAATGATTGAATACTAATTCATCTTGAGCTTTTGGTGTATTACACGATTCGAAGTTGTGCATGACATGATCCTAACCACATAAAATTGTTACAGCTCCCAGTACTTAAGGCTTTTTATTGTGTTGCTAACATGTATTGGGAACTTGAAGGTTTATAGATGTGAATTATTAGTACAGTATTTTTTTGAGTTACAATTATATACACATATTGCTAAAAAACCAAACCAAACAAACAAAATACCCCAACGCACCATAGTTATTGAGACAAAGTTTTGTGAAAAATTCATCTAGATGGTACATGACTGTAGACAGTAGTGCTGCTAACATCTAATGGGCAAAAGTAGCTGCATAAAGCCATTACCTCAAATATCTCTGCTTCTTTTGTTCTTTTTGTAATAAACACTTCCATTTTTGAAGAAGAAAGATGCTGAGGCTAGCTGTTCTATCAGAAGAAAATATAATAGCTTTTTTTTCTCCCTCCTTTAGGTAAGTGGGTATTAGAAATTACAGTAATTTTGGCAAGAGTTCAAGGGTTAATGTAACAGATAAATAAAAGGAATTTTCTGTAAATTGAGCCCTGCATTATTTCACTTGTCTTGCCTTTCCAAACCTAACTCATTTAATTTTAAAAAGTAAATACTTAAATTCTTCCTGACAGTGTGCTTTGCTTTTACTATCGTTTATTACTTCAATTATACTTGGTATCGCTTAGAACAATCTGCCATTTGGAAATTTCAGTATAGCCTGCAGCTTAGTTTAAAGTCTGGCTGCTATTGTAACATGTACAGCATATGACACTAATGTATCAAAATTAGATTTGATCATCCCTCCTGGTTATATTTATTTCACGTTTCTTTTGTATTCAGT
Organism: Ifrita kowaldi; assembly: GCA_013398055.1. Classification (NCBI taxonomy): domain Eukaryota; kingdom Metazoa; phylum Chordata; class Aves; order Passeriformes; family Cinclosomatidae; genus Ifrita; species Ifrita kowaldi. The sequence goes on from VZRS01001344.1 coordinate 98,579, forward strand.
TAACATAAATGTATTAGGAGAGCTGACACATGATGATGGTTATAGAGTAAGAATATTTTAAAGTATTTTGAGTTAAATTTGAAATTTCAGGTAACCTAACAGTCGGTCATTTTTATGTATTTGTTCTAATGGAGTAGAGTTTCAAAGCAAGACTAAAAAAAAATCTGTTTTCTCTTTTATCTCCTCAGGGCTGTCTTCCCGACAGCTCAGGTTTAAAATGGGTAAAACTGAGCTCTTAATCTCTTTCTCATTGCCACCTTTCCGGATCACCACAGATAACATGACCATTGTGCCTGTCACTTGTGCCCATAGCCTGAAATCATCTTTAATTTGGTCCACTTTCTGGATTCTTACATTCATTCTGTGCTTACAACTCTTCTTTTTCCCACCTAATATTTCTTCCAACATAGCCTTTCCATATACACAGTTAAAATTTATTCTCTATATCGTAAACTGTTGTTTTGGTTGCTGAACCTTTCTTTCTCTGGTGTTGACACTTTCGTTCTTGAAGAGTGCTGATATGAACGATATTTTCCTAATCTTTAACACCTTTTTACAGCTTCTTTGCATTTGTCAATCTCCATTTTGTGTCATGTCTCATGCTTAGGTAATAAACTCTCTAGGGCAGTTTGATCTGCATTTAGAGTGTTAGAATACTGGTGTGTAACCTACAGTTCCAGGTGTTTCTGGTGTACTGTCAGTTGCTCAAAGTATAACATTATTTTAGGACTTTATTATTTATATTACTGCAGTGACTTATGTCTCTGGTACTGATTTGCACTTACTGTGTTGTATGCACAGAAGAAGTTGTAAATTCAGGAAAGCAAGGTCAGGAAATAAGTGTGAAGACAACTGGTGGTGAGTTTTGAATAACCATTAACACAGAACTCAGTCTTGACAGCTGTCCATTCTGTGTGCACCAAATCCCATTCTGTTAAATAGCACTGGGACCACACCTTCTTTTGAAATCATGATTTTGTCTGTCCTTAAGGTTTCAATTAGCAGAGGTGGTTGTAGCTCAGTATCTTTGTCCTACTTGCGTCCAGGGCACTGAATTCTGGGATGCTTCCAATTCAACACAAAGAAATAAAGAATCCAGACAAAAGTTGAAAGAGGTCACACTCTGGCTCTCATGTGGTGTAATAATTGCAGTTAAAGGTGGATTCTCAAAATGTTTGCTGTGCTTGTAGGAGATCTTGGTAGTTTAGCACTGCTGAATTTCAGGGTCCTCAAATGAAAAATTGAGAAGAAATTTGAAATTCTTCTTTCTAAAAAGTTTGTGCAAAACCTAGCAGATGAAGTAAGCCAGGAAAGCTTTTCAAGTCAGTTTCAGGTATCAGATCTCTTCCATGAATCAAGTGTTGATGAGTCAAGTTACCACCATTCACACTTTTTCAGAAGCTTTGCTTGCTGACCGAGGCGAGGACATCTGAAAGAAGCAATAAGGAGCACTGTGTTAGTAGTGTCAGAGCTTATTCTGATCTAATCTTCAAAAAAGGACAGAATGACTTATCTAGAACTTAGTTATTCTCCAAACATAAATATAAAATCAGCAACACACAACCTTGTTTTCTTGTCTATTATTTTTGTCAGTCATCTGACCACCTACAGTAGAAGCAAGGTTTTGATCCTGAGTACTTTTCATTTTGTTATATACCACCATTCATACTTTGTACTATACTTTATACCACCTACTTGCACCATCTGATTTTGACTCTTAATCCATTACATTTCACAGAGATGCCACTCTACATTTTATTTAAACTGGGTCATTGCCAGATCATTCTGGGTAGTAATCATGAGGTGAAATACATTTGACAGGACTTGGAATTCTGAAATAATCTGATTCATTTTCCTATTCCTCTGAAGAAGTTTTTGCTTTTAGCCTGGAATGTATTCTCACACATATATGTGAGTATTAAGCAAACTTTGAAATTGAGAAGTTGCTGGTGGCTTTGATGCACTTGGCATCCAAAAATATGTGTCCCTTGTCAGTAATCCTGCTGAAATAACCACACAGTACACTTTTATCACAGCAAAATCTGTATCAGTCTAATGTGAAAGCATGCATCAGTAGTGATGCTCCATCTGGGTAGCTTTCACAGAAGTGCAAGAACTTGTATCCTATCTGATTAACTGCAGCTATCAGTAACAGGTACACAGGGGCAACCTTTGATAAATGAAATTCAGAGGCAGCGATGCCCTCAAGAAGCTGCAATATCTAACCTCTCTATATGTTTTGGATTTTAAAGCTATTTATTTGGCAAGTACACTGTCACCGTCACTTGTTTCTAACAGTCTATGAGTTTATTGTCTCTGAGTCCAAAGATGGCAAGTAAAGGAGGAATAAGTCTTTTAGTAAATAGTTCAATATTGCTGAATTATGAATGATGCAGTGCAGTGATGGTGTATCGGTCCCAGTTCTGCTTTTTGGCAGTTGGTTCAATGAGTTCAATCAGTGCTCCAGATGGCCATCCCTCAATGTAGGATCATATGGGTTTTTTACATTCCACAACACTTCATGTCCAAACTGATTTGCCTCATGTTTTCTCTTTGGCTAGGCAGCCTCATTCTCCCTGAGCTTTTCGCTTGCTCTGAGTGTGAGCCCATCAATCCCTGATACCTTATCAATTGTCATATTTCAACAGCTAGTTTGACTGTCACTTCGCTAACGAAGCAAAATGGGATTTTTTTATTTTTTTTTTTTTTAATCTGAGGTGCAATTCCTCACTGACTTCTCTGGTGATAAAACCAGTTTAAGATGTGACAACCCTGCTTTCCACTCCTGTCATGCTTCAAAAACACTTGCCAACAAGTTGTTTTCTTGGGCTGTGTTTGGGACCAGTACGGTGAAATGAGCTGAATTTAAAACAAAAACCTGGCATGTATTTCCCCCACTTGGATCATGTCTGTGATCCATTTTAAAAATTATCTCATGTCTGTAGAGAGAAATTGGTTAACTGTGGCCAAAGGAGAGGAGGCCAAGGATAACAATTTATTAGACAGCGATGCTAGAGGAGACTGAAATGAAGCTGAGCTTTGTGTAAACTTAAAAGATAGAACTCTACCCTGATGAAAATCAATGGATGAGGCTGTTTTGGTGCCACAGTGCAAGGTTTCTTTAATTAATGTTTTGCTACAACACTAAAGGGTTAGAAGGAGAAGTTGCTTTTCTTGTGATTTTGGGGGATTGGAGGGTTTTTTTATTGTATATTTTGAAGTTTATCTTATCAAGTCCTCCAATCTATAGCCAGGAAAGAATAAAACAACTAAGTGTGCTTCGTATCACTCTCTTACTGCTCTTAGTGACTTTATTGCTTTCTACGATTACATGAAAAGAGGTTGTAGTGATGTGGAGGTCAATCTTCTCTCCCAGGTAACGAGAGACAGGGTGAGGAAATGGTCTCAAGTTTCATTAGGGGAAATTTAGACTGGGTATTAGGAAAAACTTCTTGACAGAAAGAGTTGTCAAGTATTGGAACAGGCTACCCAGGGAAGTGGGGGAGTTGTCATCCCTAAAGTTATTTAAAAGATACATTGATGTGGTGCTTAGTGACGTGGTTTAGTGATGGACTTGGCAGTGTTAGATTAACAGATGGACTTGATGGTCTTGGAGGTCCTTTCCAGCCTAAATGATTCTATGATTCTAAGGTAGGAGAGGTTCAATTTTGCAGTTAATTTTCTTTTATGATGTTTGTCATTGTTAAGTATTATCCAAGGTTCCTGCAGCTGCTGTTTGCATGTTGCACATCAGCCATTCAGGTTGCTGTCTGGCTTTTTTCTGATCTAGTAAAATAAAGCTCAGTGTAGTGTCTGTTGTTATAACCTATTCTTTCGCTGGGTTTGGTTTAAGTGTTGGTGCAGGAGCATCCCTAACTAAGTGGTGTTCAAAATAATTCTGCCATCTACACAAGAGGCAAGAACAGCTGACTTCAAAGGCACCCCAGCCATTGTAGAGTAGGTGTATGTGCAATCTGGTCCAGGCAAAACAAATGATTTGTTGAGCATCAAAGAAGAGATAGTGTATTGAAGCCACTTGTCCTTTGCCTAGTCCAACACAGAAGAAAATCCTTTATTTCTTAGAAATACAACCCCGTTCTTCAGTCTGATACAATTTAAAGCTAACAGAGAAGAACAGAGACAGCTTCTTTTTCCCTTTTTTCTTTTTTGTTTTTTTTTGGGGGTTTTTTGGGTTTTGTTTGTTTGTTTGTTTGTTTTTTAAGTCTGCTACTGACAGTTGTTGTAAGCCTTCAGATAAGACAAAGGTAGCATTCCAGGAGGTTTTGTAAAGTAAACAGGTGAATAATTGCAATTGAATTTCTCTGAAGACTGTGCATGTGTTTTGCTTTTATTTAAAGTGCAATTGTGTTCTGAAAGTGCTATGGCAAACTGTTGGTTTCTTATATAGAATAACTTCTTGTACATGCTCAGAGTGGTATTTGTATGTTACCTGCTAACTGCAGTTCACAGTACAGTCCTTGGAATAACATATAGGTGGTTGTGTGACAAATTCCACCTACCTAAAGCCGTGGAAACAAGCTGAAAACTGAGGGTGAAGACATTTGTCAATAACTAGTGATGCACTAGGAGATAGAAAAGATATTCCAGTTTGAATTTTCAGAAATAACCCTTACTGGAAAGAATCTCCCATTTAATAATCTGAATGTATTTGATCAGTGTACATAAAGCCTCTCTCCATGATGTGAACATTTGCTATCAGATTATAATGTTTATCAGAAGGAGTGTTTTGGATCTTCAATGCAGATAATTCCAGAGTGTTCAAGGAATTCCTTAATCTGGCTATATGATTACATCTGAGGATACAGCATGAATTTTGAGGAACCCATTCAGCCATTCTGAGCCAGATAAAGAGCCGTTTTGTAGTTTGTGGGGGAGCAGGATGTTATTTTACAAAGGTATACAGGTTTCATGGAAAAGGAGCATTTATCTTAGTTATTCTGAGGGCTATGGAGAATGCAGTAGCTATTCTCCTTTAAAAGCTTTTTGTTTGTGGTAGGCAGTTTGGAACTTGGCTAGAATGATGAGGTTAACTTCTCATATATGTACCTTTTAAACAGATGTTCATTCGTATACTTTAGAAGTTCATGCAGAATTTAATAATTTTCTGCCTATAAGTGATGGCAACTTGAACACATTTTGGTAAATCAGGTTGAACCACTCTGCGTTCTTGAGATAGTATCAACAAAATGTTAGCTTTCAGCAGAAAACAGATATTCACATATCTGTTAATTTAAAGGGAAATTAACACCAATGTATAAAAATCTGTAGCACAAACCAGTGCTCTCAACTAATACACTGAAATTGTAAAAAACTGTACTGTACTTTGCTTATTTTACTCATTTTTCTTCATGTGTTTTTAGTGATTTTGTCCTTTTAAAATATGTACATTTAATATAGCTGTGTGGCTACAGAATATTGATTAAGAATATTTAAACTGATGGCATTTTATCCCTGGTTTTCTAGCTAAGACATTTGGGAAATGATGAAGTACACATTGTTTGGTCAGAACATACTCGGGATTATAGAAGAGGAATAATTCCAACAGAATTTGGTGATGTTCTTATAGTTATCTATCCCATGAAAAACCATATGTTCAGTATCCAGATCATGAAAAAGCCTGAGGTAAGGATTTGTTTTCTTTTGTGTTTCTTTCATGTGTTTAACATGAACCGAGCTTTATTTAGAATCTGAGGTTTTGGTATAATAGATTGATCCAACAAGGTGATAGACAGTTGCAGTGGTGGTAGGAGGGAAAAGGAAGAGCTCAGTGAATACAGTGCATAGTAAAATACGTAACTTGAAATTGCAAAGGCCTGATGCTGTAAAGCTTATCTGCTAACAACATAATCTGGAAACAAAGCTAGAATATTCTGCATAATAATTTAAATAGTACAGTAAACTTGTCAAACATTTTTATCAAATTTGATGCATAACTGAGGTAGTTGAATAATGGCCTGTTCCAACTTCCTCCATCCACATCATATTCCCCTTTTTTTCCTCTCAAACCTACTTTTTACTTTCCTCTTAATTCCACACAAGAATTTGGAGATGAATTCAGTAAAGCAAGACCATTCAGCCCTTAGGCATATGAACACACATTCTTTCTAATGACTGTTCCTCAAATGTCAGTGCTGACCCTGCTTTTAAAACTGGTTTAGGGTAGTGAACACTGACTGAGTGAAAGTAATCATGAGTTTTTGTACTACCTAACTTCTGTGTGTGATGTCACTTGCCATGAATTTCTATACTTTAAATATTAAAATTATTACTACAAGCACTAATATTAATAAATGAGGTATGAGAGAAATAAGATTACCTCTTTATGATGATTGCCTCTATCTGTTTACAGGCTTGAAATGATAATCAATCTTGTTATTGTTGGATTACTTACATTTTTAACTAATGCGTATATTCTTTCTTTTACTATTTTAAGTACGAATAGTTGTATTATTGGGAGCATGCAGGTTAAGAAGGAAAGCAAAAGCTGCTGAAAACAGGGATTATTATTAGTCCAAAAAGAAGTCCTTGTATGTGAAAATAGTGCCTTCCTTTAGATTTCAGTATTCTCAAAACTACATTAAATGACTAATGGCAAAAATAATACAGGGTTCTGAAATTCCTTTGCAGCATTTGTTTCCTCTTAGCAGGAAGAATATTTAGTGTACACTCTGCTTCCTTTGCTGAGCTGATGCACAAATTTTGATGCTCTTCTCCTGCTTTATGTCAGCAGCTTCAGAACTTTATTCACATGTACAGGAATTGAAGATACTTAATACTGAATGTTTGTTTTGGAGTTTTTTTTTTTTAATTGCAAAATGATGATTGATTAGAGAGAAATGTGATGCCAAAACATAAGATCTATCTGTTCTGTTCACCTTTTGGGGGCTAGCTATACTAAATATTGAGGTTTTCCACTGATCTCATGAATAAGGTTTTACAGTTAGTCCCCAAAGAGGCTAAACGTCCATCACGGATTTCTTCTCCAGAGGGCTTACAGTCTTGTTGTTTAGGTAATGTAGAAAGGAAGAAGAACAGATAGAAGAAAAAAAAGAAAATAGGAGATGAGGGTCAATACACCAGTAATTGTATGACAGTTTCACACTGGTTGGTCCTTATAGACATGTGAAGAACTAGAGCCATGATAAAAAATTTTTAAGATTTGAATTATTTCTTTTGCCTCCTACCATCTACAATATTATCATTTAGCCTTTCAACCTCATACACATCATATGCATGACTGTTCCTAGGACTTTTGCAGCAAATGTTGGAAATGATCTTTGATGAGACATAGTATTCAAATAGTTGCTTAATTTTTTTCAAATGCTGTGTTATCTGTTGCCAAGGATATCAAGCAGTTATATGGCTGTATATTTCCACAAGAGAAAAGGTCTGACTTGCAACACAATAACTGGTTTGATTATCTAGCAATGAGGAGGGAAAAAGACATATATTTGAGTGCTCTATTGTTAATGTTGATTGCTAATTGTTACAGCTACGATCTTGCTTTATGTTGAACTTCTTAATTTTTTATTCAGGTTCCATTTTTTGGTCCACTCTTTGATGGTGCTATTGTGAATGGAAAAATTCTGCCTATTATGGTTCGTGCAACAGCTATAAATGCAAGCCGTGCATTGAAATCATTAATCCCATTATACCAAAACTTGTATCCTTTCACTCAAATGGTTTCCAAGGCATATGCATTCCCTTGCAGTTCTACAGATGTGATCTTCATGTTTTCTTTTTTTTTTTTTTCACATTAATATAGGGAAAAGATTTTATTTAAATGGTGGTGGTGCCCTTAGGGAACTTAAATCTATAGAAGAGCATTCAGATGAAGACCACCTTTTTTTAATTAAATAAATAATAGATTAAGTGTTGAAAAATTGCCTGTTCCTAATGTTTTATTACATGGACTTGTCACTTTTTGTTAACAAAATTATTTTTTTGTGAGTAGTCCTTCTAAAATAGCAATATCGTGATGTTAATAATCCTTCTTTCCTTAAGATATTAAGTATTTATCCAGTATTAGTGTGACTTAGTTTTATTTTCGAGTTCCAAGAATGCTGCTTTCCTTCAAGGTGAGAAGTTTATTAAACTTCTGTCATACGGATTTTGTTATTCCGCTCAGAATACAAAGTTGATGTTGAAATCATGTTAGTGTCTTTGTAAATGTGTCAGAAAAGGCTGTATCTCTGTTGTTGTTGTTGTTGTTATTGTTGTAACTTTATTTTTGGAGGGGCTGCTCTTGGAAGAATAGATTTATCAACCATAAATTAAAAAACATAAGGTAAGTCAGTGACTTGTACCCTTTTCCCTATTTAAGATTGAGTTCTGTTATATACCTATTAGTTAAATCAACAAGAAGTTTTTGAATTTCATAAGTTGGAAGATAAGTTTAAATTTTGATCCAAAAGAATTCTGTGCTTATTTTCCAACCAAGCTGTAAATACTAGTACTTGTCATGTGATAGATTGTTGCTAAAATATTGTTTTTTCTATTGGTGACTGTTAATACTTGCAGAGTTTTGGATTAGATATGATGAAATGGATTTACAGATGAATGATGGATATGTTTTATGTGATCACATTAAGTGACGTTTGTGCCATTTCTGTAGATGACACATGATTCATTGTATTTTCATGTTTGGAAAGGTCCGATCTTTCTGTCATTACTCAAGTAGCTTAGTCAAAGAATTTAAAATGTATTATCAACATCATCAACAACCATCAAAAGTGATGGTTTAGAGCATTATATTGATGTATAGCGATGAGCAATTGGAAAACTATTTACTTTGAAATAGTAAACTTGCAGTACCAAAAGCACCCCACAGACTTGTAGGTTTAAACTTCACAGAATATGAAAGGTTTATTAAATTCCTTGGACATAGCTTGCCAGCTCAATGTCTAGGAATCAGCCAGTTCCAGAGAATTGTGCACTGCATTTTTAATTCAGTTCTCCGAATTGCACTTTTTAATATGCATCAAAGCACAGCATGTCATTTATGACATAGTGTGGCCTCCATTAAAATGCTGATATGTCTCCTAGTATGGTTAGCATGGTAAGTGGAAAGCATTATGTGTATTTGATTTTGGGTAGCGTTGGTCGGTGGGTTTCGTGTCATCACTTGGTAAGCTTACAAAGTACCCGTTGACTGGGCACTGATATTAAAGGGTGGCTTTTTTGACTCGTCAGTGGAATTCTTTTTCCATCTGGCTTGGAGAGTCTTGTATTTACTGTTTAGTATCATAATTTAAAAATTAAAATGGGGTTGTGGGAAGTTCTTTAAAAGCTGTTTGCTTGGTGTGAAATTAGAAAAAAACTCAAACTTTCCTGGCTTGAATTAGGCTCTGGTGGAGTCAGTTGTGTTAGTGGAGAACAGCAAAAAATGCTAAACTTCAAAGTCTGGCCTAAGTCTCAGTGGTTTAAAAACCTCTTGATTAAAAATGTCATGGACATGCTCTTGGTGTTCAACCCATGGCCAGACTTGAGGTCAAGAAGGAATTTCCCTCATACAAGAATGGCTAAGACTGGTGGATGTTTCCTGTAACACGGACATAGTCTGTTATCTAGGAACATTTGAAAGTTGAATCTAATTATGTTCCTGCGATAGCAGGGAGCTGAAGACATCAAGGACTGTCTTTATTGTCCCCTGCTTTTTTCCTCCGGGATATTTTAGCTATGGCTGCAGCAGTTCACTGCTGGCTTTTAAGTTTGTAGTTGACTAAAGGGTGTGGGGATCAGGCGTATTTTATGGTCTGTGCTTAAATAGCTTTTCTGGAGTCACTACCAGAATTAATGTCTCTTGCAGAAGACAGACAGGATTCACTAATCAAGGTGGCCTTTCTCATGTTGGAGTATTGCTGGAGCAAATGAAAAGAGCTCTCAGAGTGGTGAAAACAATACATTTGAAGAGGGAGGGAAAAGGGAACAAAAAAGCTATTTTTCAGAAGGTACATGAAATGGAAAAGTGAAGCTGATGATCAAGGATTTCCACAAGTCCAGGACCATAAGAGTGTCAGTGAAAGAGAATCCGGACGTGATGTTCTTGAAACTGATCTTCATTTACTTACTTATGAGTGTCTAATATACTGAGCAGTGTTAGTTTATTAGGAACTCGGATGATGGTTAGTAGATATCCAGTTGAATGTGGATGTGAAGGGCACAAGAGTACTTGAGACTTGTCAAACAAAGCAGATGTCAGGCACTACATTTCTGTATTAGCTCTTCTTTTTACAGTAGTAGACCAGCAGAAATAGTTAATTTGGAAGCCAGCATCAGTGTACAGATGTCTCTCTGCCTGCAGGTGTGTGGTTTGTTTTATGGTGCTGTGTAATACATGGTGGGCGCTTTTTGACGTAGTACAGACTTAGCTATATATGTAGGCCTGTGCTTATCCATTTTTGAAGAATGTTTGTAATATCACATTGTAGATATTGTGGTGACCGAGCACTGTAAACTCTTAATTAAAGACTGTGTTGATTTGCTTGCGTATGGGATGGGAAAAAATTGGCACTGAGTTTGGCCCTCCTACTTCCAAGGAGAGCTTATCTACCCTCTGAGACAGTGCATTTTCTAAGTGCAGACCTGACTGAAAAAATCATCTGTCATTTGTAATCAGCAGGGATATTCAGACCTCTTCACGTAACCTGATTGCAACTTTTTCCTTAATGTGCTGGTCTGTTAATCACAATGTGGCAATGGTAGTATGTGTGAATGGTATAATAATGGTTGCATGGATACCAGAAATTCTGCTCATCTCCCTCTTACAGCCGTCTCCAACTTTGAGTATGTGTTGTACGGTCTGAAGTAGCTTTCTGAGACTGACATATTCTGTCAATCACCTTCCTCTTTCTGACATTTTTTTGACATTTCTGATAGGATACTTAGGTAGCAAAACACTTTGAAGGTTTGATTTGGTTAATGATTTTTAAAGATTTTATCTGCTCTGTGGTTTTATGGTTTGCTTAAAATACTATAATATGTTTCCATATGGTCATGTTCTAAGATTAAAAATATACTAAATTTTTTGGCAAACATTAGTCATGCATGGCAGGTGTCCTTCTGTATTTGGTTCTTGACACGCTCTTTGCTGCAGCTGTGTGAAGAGAATATTGCTATTTTCGGTGGAGTTTTTACATCGGTGTGTAGAATTTGCTTTAGTTTCTGTGTCAAGGATTCTCTGGTCCCCCAATAATTTTTGGTGGCCTGGCTCTCTTGTACCAGTAGCCTCTCAGGAACAGGTGGCATACATGCACACAGAAGGAGGTGACAAGCACAAAATGCTTGTGGTATCCTGCTAGTGAAGCAGCAGTAAACCCCCTCTCTGTCTCATAGCTCGTGTTTCTTCTTCTCATTGCATTTACCATTGTCTTAAGGAGTGCACGCTTATCTCCTGAGTATGCTCCAGCTGCATAAATGTTAGGAAAACTTACACCACTCATAAATGCAGGTGCAATAATGGAACTAAATGTTGAGAACAATCACATTTTGGATGATGGAGAAGCAGGTCAATATTTAGGGATTGTTAAATACTCTTTATTTACTAAATTGCATTGAAATTCATGATATGAATAGTTTTATTTGTGGCTTATGTCTCAGAGCAAGCACTTTGTCACATTCTGAATTCAGAATCAACCATGTGTGGGAAATGGATCAATACTAAATATTTGGAACATTAGAAATTGTGGCTTCATATAAAATTTTGTTTGAACTTCCTGAATAAACAGCAGATGTCAGCCAAATGCCAAGAGGTATATCTTGACATAGTAGGCACCTTCAGTGATACAACTTTTTACAATTGTTTCAACAAAGCAGGACAAATACTGGAAACGTTGTGGGAGTGAAATTGCAACTGTGAAACAATTAGTGTCACTTTTTTCATTGTACACAAATTCTGGAGTGTTAACAATTATTCCAAACTATCTGCACTTCACATAGTGCAATTCAGACACTGTGCTTTCTGTCTTAGTTAGTATTCCCCTATTACAGATGCTACCTAAGACACATAGCAAGAAGCTAGACACACAGTAAGAAATCCTCTTTAACATCTTTTAACTCTGAAATTTATAGACATTTTAGAATACCTGGAATATGCATGACTGTTTTATCCTTAATCATCATAGCATAATTTTCACTTCTTTCTAATTATCTGCAAATTCTTTGACCTAGTGCCAAGAACTGGCATTTCTTTTTGGAGATTTTTTTTTTGGTCACATGAAACCAATTCATTTAAATAGCAAAAAATAATGCTGCTTTAATTATTCCATCTAAAAAATATTATAAAGTAGATCTTAATCTGAATGATTGGATAAATTGATCTTTGTTATCAAAACTGAAAATTTGATATCCTCCTAACTTTCTTGATATTGTATGACTTACCAGTTGGTACTTGATGTATTGTAACTAATCGTTTGACAATTGTCTTTCAGAGAAAGGGAAGGTATTAATCCCATATGGTGTCTGACAAGGCAGTAACTTATTTATGAATAAAATAATGTCTATGAGGAGTTTGTTAAAAGTTTGCTCTGTATTAGAAACTGATTGCTCAGAAAAAGATTTTTTCTTGAGGTGGTACTCAATTGCCCCAAGAAAGGGTTTTATTAGAACTGGTAGTGTTGCTGTTTGTTGTGCCTGCTTGACCATCTCCTGCCTCAAGATAGAATTGCAGGCACTGGAAAAGTGAAGAAAGTGTTCTTTATTAATGACATACAGTGAGCAAAGGGTATTCTTCAGATTTCTGGCTACATTTGTTTCACTTAATTAAGAATATTTGTTTTATTTTCATTTTCAAACTGTAGCTTGTGAAGATTTTGAAGATTTCTCACTAGTACAGAAACTTAGATAAAACTGGATAGCACTGATTTTGGCAGTGCCAGTTTCCCTTCATCCAGTAAGTTTTCTATCTTAAAGCTCCATGAGCATCTGTACGAATAAAAGTGAATAGAGTGATACTGCATCAATGACAACTGTGTATCAAATGGTAGGGGCGTAAGGATTGCTCACTCTTGTAGTTTTGGTGTAGTGAAAGGAATAATGCATGAAATTATAATTGCTCTTCTAGTATTTTCTGGTTTAGAATTTTTTTCATCTGCCATATGCCAAGACTGTGAAGTTTGCTGTATTTCTGGTGATACATTTTTGATACAGGACGTTTAATAAGGTTTTAACATAGCTGTTCCTCATTTTTTTTTCTGTCATCACAGCTGAGAAGATAATATTAAAATAACACTTGATAAACTTTTTTAAAACTACTTCATATGTTTTACACAAATAATTTAAAATTTCAGATTTTCAGTGAATATTTATTCCATCCCTGATGCCTACCGTTGTAGCCTTATCTGATATGATTTCAAGTAAGAGCTGTGGATGAGTTCATCATATGACCCCTGCTGTTTTTTCCAGAAGAAAATAGAGTTATTTCTGAAACCTATTTTACTGCTTAGCAGTGGAAATTGTTTTCCTAGTTGAAGCAAGAATCATAAGGTACAGAATATGATGTTCAGTCTTTCCTGTACTTCGAATTACTCAGCTGTTCTCCCAAATCCTCATTCTGCTGACAACTTATTTGATATTTTAATAATTGTAAATGTGATTGATAAATGAAATGCCTGCATACAATGATGTAACATGAAAAACTGAAGATTTCCAAGACTTATATGAGTATATGATTGTTTTAATGGACTTTTCAGGTATTTCAGTTTCAAGGAGTCATGTAACAATTTTTCTGCACATGATAAGAAACCTAAATATAAGAGGAAAGTCTTGTATCTCTGTATATCTCTACAGAGTTGTGTGTGTGTCTGTGTGTCTCCTTGTAGATATGCAATGCTTGTAATAGCTATATCTTCATTACTTTACACTACTTTTCCTCTGAAGTAATACACCAAATTAATATATTTTCCTGTGTTTTCACTAGTATTTTTGAACAAAAAGAGACTGTTGTAAGCAAAGTTGCTGGGAAAGCACCAGGAAGACATAACACCAGGTTACTTGTGTGGCCATGAATGGCTAAAGTGCTCAAAATGGCATACTGCTAATACCAAAAAAAGCAAAATGCACATTATTTAAATAACTGCTGCATTTAAGAATGTTCATGCTCAAGATTAATGTTTTAATATGTTATACAGAAAATTAGTACAGTTTGAAATATCTTATGTGAAGGAATTGTATACACAATGACAATGCAGTGTAATGGGATAATCTAAAATAACTTTTGTATGGATAACATCATGTTGAAGTTTGCCCAATTAAAAAAAGCTCAATGAAAAAAGAGGTAAGATTCCAAAGCATAAATTGTGCTATTTATGTTTGTTAAGTATGGTTTGAAATCCTGTCTTAGGGACATCTTGCCTAACTATATATCTCATGCTGCTCAGTAAATGAGAAGAGTATTGATTGGCATATGCTGCTTAAATCGATCACCTTGACAGCCAGAATTACAGTAATCTGTCAGTATTAATGACTATCTTTCAAGCCTTGATACCTCTCCTTTGCTTGTCTCGTCTTGCCTCAGTTCTGTTTGAAGTGCATTTTCTTGAAACCTCTGGTTTTGTCAGGGTAGGTACTTTTGTAGGGTTCTTTGTCCCATGAGTCCAATTTATTGGCTTGATCATGCAATTAGAGTTAAAATGCAACACCAGGGAGCAAAAGTAGGCAGTGTTCTGAGTAACAATTGGACCTCAGAGGTAGTGCAAGCCTGTTCTCAGCCATCATTTATTAGTTACCTGTTGAAAGAATAGGATTGTTTTGCAATGAATAATTCCAAAGCATCACTTTAAATGCCTTTGATTTTAGCCACTAGAGACAACTGATTGAGCCAGCATTTGTGATAGGCTTTTAAACTCTTGCCTTAGTGTTTGTCATGTAGACACTTCAAATAACTGCTGGAGAAATACTTGCAGATGTGTGTACCAAGCTGCTGCATTTGCTACATTTTCATGTAGTGAACATAATTTCACAAATTTGAGGAGTGAGTTGAAGCATGACATTATATTGTTGATCACAGCTCTTTGAGTGTGATCAGTCAGACAATTGCTGATCCACCAAGTGGTCCATCCATCAAATCCATGTCTCTCAAATTTAGAGACAAGGGTATCATGTCGGACAGTGTCATATGCTTTGCACAAATCCAGGGAGATGACATCAGTTGCTCTTGCCTCATGCACCAGTGCTGTAACATTGTTGTAGAAGGCCACCAAATTTGTGCATGATTTGTCCTTAGGACAGCCATGTTGGCTATCTCAAATCACCACCTTATTTCCATGTGTCGTAATATAGCTTCCAGAAAGATCTGCTCCATGACCTTGACGGGCACTGAGGAGAAACTGCCTGGCCTGAAGCACATATTAAAGAGGTGCGGTTTAAGCGCATCGGCTTAATAATGCTGTTGTTATCACAAGGTCTCTACACATATTTTAATTAGCAGTACCACTTCATTTATTAGCTACTCTTCCCCATTGAAATGCATTAGACTCTCCTCAAAATGGTAAAAACACAAAATACCAAGTACACAAAACTGATTGACTGTAGTAATGTAGTTTTGTACTATTAATTGCACTTATAAAGACCTGAGTGCTCTGTTAATGTTGTGGACAGTTGTGGGGGAGACTCAGATATTTTTGTACTGTTTGGAAAAATACATTCTAGATTCTTTTACTTCTACATTCTTTCATAAATTTAATTTACCCATCTGAAAGAGAAATATTGGTTCTACTGATTTCTCTACAAAATATGGTAGGCTTATGCCAGTGGCATTCTCCTTTAGCATAGAAGGAGGGCAGTGAGCTATCCTGAAAAGCAGTGATGTGCTTTATCAGCATCCTAGAACTTCTGAGTCTGGATATGTAAGTACAGATCACTTGAGAGAAGGGAATTTTTCTTTGTTACAACATATTTTTAAGGGAGAAAATCTTTGTATATTGTAAGCTGAAAGTTAGTAGTGGAATCACTCATTATAAAATGTGGTTTTAAAGTCTATAAATCCCTTTTTTAAACAAAAATTTGCAGGGAGAAGGCTACGAGTCCTTAAACTGGAATGAAAAAGATAAACTAATCCAATGTTACACTGAGTTGATTGCCTTGTGTGTAACACAAAGTGACAGGTTTTTCGTTAATTCCTACTTAACCTTATTAATTAATTAAACATTTTGGGTAACAAAAGCCCTTTGTTAAAATGTTAAGACTCTTGCCCCCTTAAGGTGTTAAAATTCATACAGATTTCTTTGATGCCTCTCAGAAGTCTATGAATAAAAGCCTGGAAGATTAAACAATTTTTCCTGACATTTCTAAGATGTAAAGAAAAAAATGTTTTTAAACTATTTAAGCCTTGTTTTTATATTGCAAAAAATGTCCTCATGTATTGATTTAATCCTTTTCTTGTTATAAATTCTCATAATAGATAGGAGATGTGCAAACAGCTTGCAAGATTTGTATGTTAAAACACAAAAAAACATGTATATATAAAAATAAGTATATGGCATTGCATTTGGTTGATTCTGATATTTAAATTGGTGGGAAATGTGGGAGATTATTTATAACAACCAAAACTGGCAAAACCGTAATGGTTGTGAGATAGAGTGATGTTTTTGGATGAGTTGAATAAGATATTGGCAAACTGTTTCCGCATCATTCTGCATATGGTAATCAAAACAGTTGGGGCATGCTTCCCAGTGCCAAGAGAGGGATTAGAAGATCATAGGTACCAAAAAAAAAAAAAATAGATTAGTAGAAACTAGCACATTGGTTGGCTTTGTCCTCCTGTTATTTCAGTTACTGAAAAAAGGGCTTGTATGTAATACCTGGCAGTATGTGGAAATATCTAGCTAGAGATTGAATGTCCTTCATGTAAAAATATTCACCAGGGTCAAAATTATAACAATAAAGGTTATAGTTTATTCTGTATGTGCCACATACTTAGTAGGAAAATGGAATAAGCTAACATAAAGCAAGGATTAAAAGTTAGTGTTACAGTAATTGGAATTACCATATGGCAGTCCGAAGGACGTGAGTCCTAATCATAGCCTGGCCAATCAAATTAATCTCAATATACTTTCTAGACATTGAGAAAATAGTTTAATTGCTGATTAACTGCACCTGAATAGATCCATGGGTCACAAGTACATCCCTCTCCTTCTGAATGCTTCTCCTCCCAAACACAGAAGAATGCATGCTATTAGAAAATCATTTAATTTCGGCTTGCTAAACCATAGTTACCATCCATCTGTTCATGCCAGTTGTGGAAAAAGGTCCGTTTTCAGCAAAGCCATGCATTTCACAGAAGGTATGTGAAGTGAAATTTCACAGGGGACATGATGGATCCTGATTCTTAGTGATAAACCTTAGGGGCCAGCAGGGTTGGCATATGGTTCAGCATGATATGAAGGCTTGGGTTCCCTGGCTTCACTTCTTTGGCGTGGAACTGATAAAACCTGGCTCTTAAGTATTGTTTCACTGGACACCAATCATGGGCAGCAGGAACTGCCCACTTAACTCTCTGTGGGAAGGAAGCCCAGGCTGTGTTCACAATAGTACCATTGTAGTGCTGCAGACTGCTCTCAACAGCTTGACAGCATTTGGGAGGAGGGCAAAGGGGCTGTTTTGCTAATTGCTGTTCAAAATATAAAAAGAGAGAAATATCTGAAAATTCGTATTTGTTTTCTCCATTTAAATAGAAGCCTGACTTTGAGTTTTAAAAGTAATCTTTAAACTTCACTTTGCTGCCCTCCAAAAAGACTTATAAGTAGATTATCTGCTACTGGTACTGCAGCAACCCAAGGTAAAGAGAAAACATTCTCATCAACTATAAAATTTTAAAAAGGTAGTTGTAAAGTTCATTAAAGTACAGATTGGAATTAATGACAGAATTTCTCATTAGAGAAGTTTCCTTTGTTACTAGTAGTGTGGAATGGCAAACAAACACATACCTGTATGTGCAGTCTTTTTGCTGGACAGTATTTAATACTAATATAATTTTTATCTGTGTAATTTTGCAGTTTGTAGTGATTTCTTCATGAAAAGGCATTTGCTGTTTTTCTCATCAATTAATATGTCTATATTTGCAGAGAAGGTATTTAAAGTAGAAATTTAAATATTTGAATGCATGAAAACAATAAGCTTAAGCATTCATGCTAATACCAGAGAGCAGAGAACTAGTTTTACTTCTGTGTTCTTTACACCTATCAACCTTAATTACTTGAGTTAAAACTGATGTAATGCCAGATGTCAAAATGAGGATAAATCCCTCTCCCAACATCAGGAGTTAGTTTGTGGGGTTGCAGTTCCCCTCTGGCCTGTAGTATTCCACATTTGTTGCAGTTATCACTTCAGCCCACACCTTAACATCTCTTGTTGGTATGTTTGGTACAACAGCTCTAATAAACTTCAGTCCCATGGCCGGTGGCCCTGCACCTCCCCTGCTGCCTCCTGCAAACCCACAGCTCCAGGTGAGCACTTCTGTCTGACCGCAGGAGCAGCGCTCCATCACTCCAGAGAGAGCCTGAAGCAGTGGCAGCTGTAATGGGCTTCAAAACAATTAGCACAACATACCTTATAGATTCATTGATTCCCATCTTGAATACATTAGTAAGACAAATCCTCCCTGTAAGCTGGAGTGGGAATTTTGCCTGCATATGAGCTTCGGCACTGTTTTCTTCACTGCTTTGTTTTCATGTCCATAGCCTGTTACTAAAACATGGACAAGTGGAGTATTTTTAAATACTGTCATTATTCATCTAACCTCCCAGCCAGAGTTATAGTGTTGTCCTTCCAATCCTAGCCATTTGATCTTACTTTTTAACTTCATGTTAAAATGCAGTTCAGGGTTTGTAGAACCAACAATACACTGTAAATGGTACCAAAACTGATAATTTCTGCTATATGTTTGTATTAATATGCTCCTGCTATATTTCAAACAGATAATTCATTGAATGCCCATTCTTCCTCTTACTGCAGAGTAGATTATATTTAAGTCAAGATTAATGGATAGATTCTGATGTTAAAACCCAGTCTCTGAGCCTGTCATTCCCTAGAGGCATATAGTGCATTAGTTTAAGCCAATGTGCTGCTTATCATAGATACTCTGACACTGTCTTAAATGACAGTTTACTGTACTTTGTAGCTGCTTACTCTGGTAATAAAATCACTATATTGTGTTCTTGATAATTACAATATTAAATAGAAACTTAATTGGATTACTGCACATTTAGATACAGATAGTTCTTAAGTAATTGTCCACTGTAAATTTTCTGATACTCGTTTTTTCTCTCATGCAGTGTGTTCTGTCAGAGTCTAAGCTTAATATGTAGTTCAGTCACCTTAGATGAAAAAGTGCTGAAAAGAAATCTGCAGTGGGATGTTTCGGTGCAAAGGAGTATCTTTTATCATACAGGTTTTCACTTGAACTTGTTGGTTTTTAAATCCTTCCATAAGATGCTCTCTTTTGTCAAAGTCCTTAAAATAAAATAACTTCTGGGTTCCACAGAGTTGAAGAATTTGATAAGTAGTATTAATTTTGATTTTTTTCCCCCTTAACTTTGAAATTGCTAGAAGTTTGAGCATAATTTTTGTCATTTTTGCTGCCTAAGCAGATGAACAGAATTAGAATTAATTCAGTAAGTATTTCTTTTTATATGATTATCTTAAAAAGATAGTTGGTTTTTATATAGTTTATATTCTAAAGAATATACTGAAATTAAAATTTATTTTAAGTTCAGTTCACTTGCCCTGTAGTTCTACATATCTTTATAAGCCTTCTGTAAAGGAGCTTGGTGCAGAGTGGTTACATTTTTCATTTCATAATTGAGTGTTTTAAGTGGTTAAGCATAGTCCAAATTTTATCCAATTCCAGCTTGTGTTAATGGTGCTCCACTCACACTGCCTTAGCACCTGTTATGGATTTTGAGTCATCTGGCAGCCCGTGGGACTTAGATAAAGAAGTACCAGGTGTCCTGCCTGTCTCTTAATTGAGACGCAATGTAAACAATATAGACTTGGCAATATGGTTATAGAAATGGATTAAAGCCCAGCTTTGTCTGCACTGATGAATCACAGCTTTTTCTTCCTAGAAGATGTTATAAACCACTGATGAATTTAGCAAGCTGTAAGATCTGGTGGAACAACATAAAAGTAAACAATACGAGGATTTTCCTAGAAGGACAGTTTTACAGAATGTTAAATGTTTTTTAATGAAAATGTAAGCGTCTATTAGAATTTCTTGCAGTAATTCAGCAATTTTGAAACTGCCCACACTGTGAAAATGAAGATTCTTACATAAATTCAGATAAAGTCAATGCCTTTC
Organism: Ifrita kowaldi; assembly: GCA_013398055.1. Classification (NCBI taxonomy): domain Eukaryota; kingdom Metazoa; phylum Chordata; class Aves; order Passeriformes; family Cinclosomatidae; genus Ifrita; species Ifrita kowaldi. Next base: position 118,893 of record VZRS01001344.1, read on the forward strand.
AATATGTAGTGTGTTAGTAAACTAGTCAGAAAACAATACCATTGACTTGGAAACACTCAATGGCTGCAACTTTATCTAGCCTACACTTACCTTACGGGACTTTTAACCGTATAACCATGGAGTAGATATAATGTAAATTATCTCCTAACTGTAAGATAAATAATCTTAAATAAAAAAACTACTCCAAATTGCAAAAGTGCCTGATAACAATTTATCACAGATTTATTTAACTGTTTAGTAGTGTAAAAAATTAAAAGTACATTATATTTATTGAAAGAATGTTGCAACTATGTTTTAGAAACAAATTGAAATATCTGGAATGGTGGGATTAGTTTCTATAGATTTATCTATTATATATTCCCTTATTCTCTTCATGAAGAAATATACCTCAGAAATTGCCTCAAAAAGCCCTTTGCAGTTACAACTGAGTTGAAAAAGAATGTCATTAAATATGCTAGATAACACATTTTAGGCTTGCTTAAGTTCTACAGTCTTGGTCTGTTACTTTTTTTCATATACATTCTCATTTTATAAGTGAGATATCTACATTAATTAGTAGATTGTAACATATACATTACTTACTAAAATTATTGATTTTGGATAATTAGTACAGCCCCTTGTGCAGTTTTAAAATGTTTTCACCAAATGCAACGTACAAGTTTACTTTTGAAATACATCTTTCGTTTCTCTGAGGGTTATGTTCTATTTTTATGAATAAGAAAATATATTGTTACATTTCATTGCAAAAGAGCTGTCTTGAAAATACGGTTCAGTAGGAAAAAATCACCTTAAAAGACTAAAATTTTTAATTCTTTCACCTGTTTAGTAGTGTCAAGCATAGTAATTTTTTTTTCTGTTTCACCTAAGTAACTTGCATGAGATATGAGGAGAATAAACTGAATTCTGCCTTATGAATCATTCGTGTTGTGGCTAAGTCCAGTTGTATGTGCAGAAGCTTCTTTCATTTAGAGCATAGCTGCATAAACAGATGTACCTAGCTAAATATTTATTTGCCATTTTCAATATTGGTAGTGTTTAAGAAACCCAAAAGAAGCCAGACTGACTTTGAGATATCAAGGTGACTTGAGTAAACAGAAGATACAGCTGGAAGAAAAAAACCCTCTTTATTTGTATACTGTGCAAACTAGATGTGGAAATTACTGAAATGCAATAAATAGGAAACACCATGATACCACTTCTACAGAGTCACTTTTCAGAATATAAGAGAACTTTAACTGTTCCTCTCAGTGTGGCCAGTTGATACTGATCACCCACCTACATACAAAATGCAGCTACTTGCAGGGCTTCCAGCTCTGGATCAATAGCAGCCCAACTTACGTCCTTAACTCTAAGAGCCAACAAAGACTACAAATTGCTGTGACTCAGTATGAGTTCAGCTGGTTTGACAACCACTGCACAGTCTCTTCTTTTAGAGTGAGATTTCTCAGAAAAAAAATTCCATTTCTGTGATGTGTGGGTTTTGTCCAGTGTCCCTGTCGAAGTCAAATTCTGCTGGGGCTAAGTTTTCCTTTCAGCTTAAAACCTTGATCCTAACCTGTACTTGTTATCTTTATAGGGGAGGCAATTCTCCTTTCACACTTTGATGTCAGGAATTGAAATTTACTAGGAAAAATGTGCCCAATAAAATCAATTCTTTCATCATTTTAAGTACCTCAGACTGTAGCAACTAATTGTGTGGGGTTTGCACCTTTTCAGGCCAGAGAGCAAAAAACTTAAAATCTCGTACCGACATATGCTATTCACTGTGCTTCACTGTTTCTTTTTTTACTTTGGTCCCTATTATCCTCGGAACACTGTTGTATGTTGACAGTACTACAGGTTTGGGGGTTTTTTCTATTAAAAATGATGTGTGCTTCTAAATTTGCTGAAGGGGCAAATGTAGTAAACAAGAGAGTTCCTTCTTATGTAGCTTTTCTTAAAATATTGTTAATCTCTTTTATAGAAATTGTGTATATATGCAATTAAAAACCTGTTGCAGGTGTCCATTGATCCTACAAGAAAGTATCTCTGGGTGCAGGATTTTCATTTTCCAGATAAGGATGGAGCAGCAGTTCAGTTTCTGCTTGTCTTAAATTATTTTCCAAATGCCTGGCTGACAAAGTCATACTCTCCACAATCATATCAATATATATTGACTTCTTAGATGATTTTGCTAACAGTTGGAACTGCCAGGGATGCAGCTGTACATGTATTTCTGAGAGTAGTTTGTAATTTAACCTGAAAAAATCCATCTTGCTATTTAGAAATGTGTGTTCTAGCTTTTTTCCTAAGATCGGGGCAATCATTAAAAACTTGTCATTTTTTTCCTAGCTCTGGAACCAAAGCATCTACATACCAATATACAGTTATATCATGGTATACTACACATGTATACTGCACATATATACAAATGTGCAAGTATGAGAAGGGAAGGTTTATGAATAAAGCTTTCATGAAAGTGTCTTACTTTGACACTGCTGAAATGGTTCTTTGTTTGATAAAGTAAGATTTCTTCTGAATCACAGGAAAAGTATGTGCTCATCTATGTAGTCTAATCATTATGATACTTTTCTGGGAAAGGAGAGTCCCTGGATTCCAGTCCATGCTCGGGAAGCATTTGTTATCAAATGGTTTTTGGAGCAGGCAGTAGAATTTCTTCTCCAGCCCATTTGGGAATCTAACATTTAGTAGTTCTGGTAATGGATTACATTGTTGAGAAGTGCTATATCCTTAAATAAAGTCTTGGAAATTTTATTCCATGTTTAAACTATTTTTTTGTTCATTTTTTCCATCCTCAGGTTAATGTCATTTTAGGATTAGTATTCCATGCAGTAATCAGGCATCCACTCCTTAACTAAAAAATACTAGATAGATTTATTGTAATGCATTTTAGTCAGCTCTAAAACTGAAAGGTGTGAAGAAGAATGGAAAGAAAATATGTAGTCAGAATGACACTGTAAATTGTAAAAAATCAATAATCATAGCAAAGGGAGAGTTTGTGGAGGGGATTGTTTGTGGACACGTGGAGAGACCTGATGCCACACATAAGAAGGTACATAGAAGAAAGTACAAAAGTGCCTTTCCAAAAATGTCAAGATTGGTGAGAGTGACTGCATTAACTGACTGGAGGCAAGTGGTTTTGGTAAAATTGATGGAATAGGTATGGACTATAAAGTTCAAATTAGTAGCCTGCATTTGTGCTAGGGAGTGGCAGACTGATGGCAATATATGAGAGAATGCATCATCTAAGTAGTATATCCAGAAAGTGGATTCTGCAGTTCTCTGAGTAGATTATGAAAGGATTAAAAATGCATTTATTTAGGCCAGAGAAAAGGATATGGCAGTAACTTAGATGTGAGGTGAGAGCCTAGGTAATTTGTTCAGGTAGATGGCTAGATGCAGATGTATTTTGTCATAGGAATCTTGGAAGTGATACAATCAACAGAGATGGAGAGCTATTAGGTGAAGACATGAGATTGTTTTTCAGGAAGGTTAGGTAGAAGTAGGTGATCTGACAGCCAGGCTTTCAGTGCATGTTCCCAAGTGCAAGTCAACAGGTCTAATAATGGAAAGTACAGTATTTTCAGATAATAGATCTTTTCAGATAATTATTAATAGAAATAATTACAGATTTAGCAAATAAGTAAAAGGGATCATAATGCAAATTAAATATTGGCTGGAATGACTACAACCTGAGTGACCTATGAATATAAGATTCCTAATTCTTTCTGGTACTGATTCTATTTTTCAGAACAGTTTCTTCTGCAAAAGTATAATGAAGTAATTAGATTTTTTTTGTTACACTTTTTGCAGTTATGCATCTGCAAGTTTTTAGCCGACACATCTGGGCGAGTGCCTGTACAATTAATGTATATCTTACATTTTTATCCGTTCTGTTTTGTTCCAGTTAGCACCTTCTTCAGAAGCAAAATGCTCACAATACTGTTGTTTAAGTGTTTTGTCACTCTCTGTGCCAGTCTTTCTCCATTGGTTTGTCTATGCATCCTTCCCATTCCATCTTAATTGCTGATGCCAGTGGCAACATGTACTCGAAGTAAGAATACAGCTTGCATTGCACTATTATTACTAGCCATTGAGTTTGTGTGTGCCACTCAATCTGTAAGTGCTAATAAGTCTTTCCTAGAGAGCAGTGTTTTAAAGAAATAAATGTCTAGCCTATTAGAAGTAATGTAGAAATTACCTACCATGGGTTTATGGTCACTCTTGCAGACAGTTGCATTCAAATACAGTGTAGAACTAGATTATCTCAGCCACCAAAGCATAGAGAATTGGAGTTTCAAAATTACTAGGATGTTCTCAAAATATAAATGAATAGAACATAAAAGTATTTCATCTATGCAGTCTCTAATACAGAAAAAGAGTTCTTCTGAGGAGAGTGTGTAATTTCTTAGTGCAGAATAGAGCAAGCTTTGGACTTGGCGTTTGCCTCAGATTTTTGTTTTGTTTTTAAGGTGGGTTATGTTTTTAACAAGCTGCAGATGGTTTTGTGGATTGTTAGGATGAGCAGCAACCCAGCTAGATGAATTACTTTTCTCTGGGTGTACTAAGTGTACATTTGAATTAGACTTCTAGAACTGATATAAGCATATCTTCTTCACTGTGTAACAAAAACATCATTATTGTCCTCAGTCAGCATCTATCTCGAGACTTCTGTACTTGGTTAGGAGATATGTACCAAGACTGGAGAATGAGAACGTCCTTGTCATGTTCAAAGCAGTAACTTTCCTTCATTTTGCCTTATTTGTGTATAAGCTTTGGATATAATAGGATAAACTAAAAGGTTTCCTTTAGAGACCTCTGAAAGTAGAGCATTTTAAAAGCAAGTAGGTGTCTCTACCCTACTTTTTCATGAAACATTTTATCCATTCAAGCAGACTTTTAAAAACAGCTTGTTTTGATAGCAGCCTGTTCTCCTGTGGGCCTTCAGCCTTTGCTTCCTGGCAGCACCTTTGGTGCGAAAAGAGAGTGATCAATTGGGAGACTATCAGTGCCAGCATGCATAGAGTGATAAGTTAACACACCACTGGGAATTTCTAGGGCCCACCAAGATACTTCACTTCTAATGTGCTAACAAGCTCATTTTTCTACCTCTTGCCTCTTCAGTTATTTTTTTTTCTCAGAAGAGCTTAGAAGTTGAGTGCATCAGGCATAATGAAAAGCTCTGTAGGAGGGAGAAGCAATAACCCCATTTTTCCCTTTTCAGCCAAATAGAAAATTAGTTTCTGGTAATACACAAAGGCCAGTATTTTTTGTGCAAGGGGCACTGCTGTGAATCAAAGGACTCTATTAACTGCAGAAAATTCAGCAGCTGTGAATCTCCCCCAATGAAAAAAAAAGTGCTTTTCAACAAGTTGTGAGATACGTAGTATTATTTAGACTTCAACCATCAGTTTCATCCTCTACCACTTATACATAGCCTCTTAAAAACTGTGCTATATTACTGTCCTCTGTTCAGGTTCAATACTGTGTTTATCCCCCAACCTAAGAATTGTTACAATGGGAGATTTTTATATTTTCTCTTGTCCCAGTGCTTCTATTATAGCTTCTCCAAACTGAGGCTTTTGCTGTGGTTTAGCTGTCTCTGGATTCAGAAATAATTCAGAGCACGGATTTGGGAGGGAAAACTGTTTCCCAGTTTCACTATGTAACCAAGTTATGGTCTAAGGAAATATGATAGAAATAATTTTATTCACTGAAACTTTTTTCTAGATAATATATTCTCTACAATTTTTCATATTTAGATAGACTGTAAAATCTACAGTAAATATTGTATGGAGAAAACTGCAAAAAAATTGAGTAGGAAAAGTTCTGTAGTTATAGAAGTGTAGTTTGGTAAGATAATATGAAGATTATTGTTTCCAACTTTAATTTGGTATTGGGAATTTAATTGCTTATCATAAGTGAAAATAGTATCATTATTTATTTTAAATGTTATCACTAGTAATTAAAAATGCTTATCACGTGTAATACAGTTTTTATGTTTGGATTGCTAAAAAATGTGTGCAAGATTAGTATTATCTCCATTTCACAGGTGGTGAAATTGAGTCAGAAAGGTAGTTTCCTCACTGTCCCTGATTCCCCCAAAAAGAGCAGCAGACCTGAAATCAAACCCCAGATCTTTAAAGAAACCTATTTTGAGTGCATTCCTCCACAGCATGCTGATTTGTTTGGGGTATTTTTTTTTTTGAAAACAAAACTATGTAAGGAGAAAATTATCTCACTATCTGCAAATAAAATATGAAAAAAAAAGTGGGCACAAGTGTAAATGCCAGGGGAAATTTCTGATCATTCTGTATTTCTGTAAGATAACTGGAGATGGTTTCCCTCATTCAACATACTGAGTCCAGCTGGAGAACTCTGAAAGTTGTGTGAGAAAAGGTTAACTGATTTCTCAGTTCAGCAACTATACAACATGAAGTCAGCATGGTAGTTTTTCTTGATAATTGTATGTTGCTGCCTGCTGCTCTACATTTTGACAGCCATTTCCATAGCTGCTTTCATGAACAGCAGAAATATTCTCTCTTTTTCTCGCTCTCTCTGTGCTAACAGCACAATCAGGCCTGCTGGAACAAGAAACCTGGAGAGGGTTCTTCAAAAACAACAACACTTCAAGATACCAGTCTCTTGTCAGTCATATTAGAGGGGGAGAACACAGGAAAAAAGAAAAGGAGTACAGTATTTTACTGTCAGTACCCTACCAACACCCTGTTAACCAGTAGTTATGGGTCCTGTGGATTCTTTACAGATATTCTTGCTTGTTTTAATGACATAATTGACAAGGTGTTTTTCCCAATACTGAAATTTCACTATATCTTAAATGTGTGTGTGTTTAGGGATTATGAAAGCTGTTTATTATGGAAAAGTGCAAAATCATTTATTTTGTTAATGCTAAGGTATGTTTCATGCTACACCTCCTAAAAATTGAAATGTTTTTATATTTAATTGTGACCAGAATACCGGCAAATTAGTTACTTAAGAGAGTATTTAAGTTGCTGTTGTTTGTAAACAATTTCAGGAAATTTGGCGTCAGACATGAAAAAAAATACAGGTGAATCATAAGGTTTACATTAATCATGTTTATCTTACACTTAATATTATGTCAATGCATCAGGCAATATCACAGTCATGTAAAGAATTAAAAATAAGTGTGTACAGTCACTGAAATACATGATATGTATTTAACAAAAACAAGAATTCTGAATTACTAGGCACTGATATTTAGCAGTTACAGTACATGATATAAATTCATCCTTAATTCTTGGCTAAATCAGTTATGAGGAGAGAGCACGATACCTGCAAACAATTGTTCAACATCATCTAGAACCTACAACATTTGAAGATTTTGCTGCTCAGGTTTTCTGTCCAGCACCTTATCACCATTTGCCCTCAGAGACGGGTAAGAAGTAACAAACAATTCTTATACAATCGTGCTTGAAATGCAGTATCCTTACTTATAAAGACTAAAAATTCAGACCTTTGCACATCATGAAGAGTTACCATTAGTTGGAAAGAACATACATGCGTGAGAATGTGGGCAAAGTTGACTTTAAATCTTTATTCTGTTTTCTGGCATCATGAGCCAATGCTTGGCATTAAGATTTGGCAAGATGCTTTAATATAGCAACCAAACGTTTGCTGTATTTTTACAGCAAATTTTATCACAATCCCCTGTATAAAGTCTGCATGGAAACGTTGGTACTCTTTCATTTAGGCTAGTTCAGGTACAAACACTTTTAAGTACACAGTCCTCATAAGAAAGTTTCATTCTCGCTACATGTATAGAATGTAAAGTTTTAAACTGAAAATCTGAGCCTTGCAATCTTAATTTTGTTCCCAGGTTATTAGTCACAAAGTTGTTTTTAAGGTAATTTTTACTTTCCAGTAAAATACCTGTTTTATAAGAGGATACTGCATTTTTTGTTACTAATAAGAAAATCGGTAAAAGAAAATGAGTAACTCAAGGCCTTCCTGTTCTGACATTTCTTGAACTCCTTATGATTATTTCATTATTTTATTTCCCCTCTTTTTAGATCATTAAATATCAGTTCTGTTTATCTGAAGGTAAGACAAAGTGTCCAAAAAAACCCTTTGTTCCTCTTACTTTTACTAGAGCACTAAGCTTGTAACCAAATTGTATGCAAACTTTCCTTGTTGCCCTTGTTCACACTAAAAAGAATTTCACACTGATTGACAAATGACCACTACATCTTCTAAAAGTTTTAGTCTTTTACTAACCTCAGGTCTGCATGAAGCACTAACACTGGTTCTGGGATTAAGGTAACTAATGATAGAGACAGTTGTTGAATGAGTAACACTTTATTGTGTTGGCCTTTGTTTCTCAGCATGAACAAGTAGTACTGGATGGCAGTGGTGTGTTTTGTACCCTGTACTGTCTTTCATTGATGTTGTAAGACATTCTGCAGTGATAACCTAGGAGAGATGGAGAAGAAGAATGTGTAACACTTGAAATTCCCTGTTCAGAAAAACCTTATTTAATGATAATCAAAGTGCTTCCATGGAAAAACTGTAAATCTAAATGAAATAAATTTTGTAAGAATAATTTGGCAAGTTGTTATCTGAAAATTTGTTTTTCAATTCCAAAAATATATACAGAAATCAATTCTAAATTACACAAGAATTATGATAGGACTACAGAAAGAAAGACTGAGAGATGTTAAAATGTTGAGGCTCCTTTACTTTAAAGTATAAACAATAACTAGAAATGAGATGCAGTTTCAAAGTATAATAAGTGGTATAATTATGCTAGTGGAAATAGTTGAGACTAAAGGAAAACAAAATTAAAAGTATGTAATTTAACTAAAGCAGTATAAAAATAAATAACATAATTTAAAGTATGAAAACATTTGAATAGGAAAGATCTGTAACTAGAAACATTAAAAACAAACAAGCATTAAAAACAATAACCAGGGATACCAGTCCTTGCCACATTTCCTTGCCTAATGGACCTAGTGAATATTCAGCACCAGACATTTTGTATGACTTTTTTGTATAGTATATATTCTGTATTCTAGTGCACTTGTAGAAGTTCTGCCTATTCATTTTCAGAAGACTCATTCCAAGCCAAGTCGTTCTGCCCTCTTCCTCTAATTCATTCTTTAAGGGCGAAGCAAAGCTGCTTTTCTGTGCTAGGTTGGTGCACCAGAGTACACTGCTCTACAGTGGCAATTCCTGTATTCTTTTAGAATTTGTGTTCTCTAGCATGATCTGAAATGAGGTTATGATTTTTAGAAACTTGATTTTAACTTAACCTTTCTATCAAAGTTAATAAATTTTCTGTAGGAATCTCATTAATATAGGAGCTTGTGATGTGTTTCACATCTGCACACATGCATGTGTGTGTCTGCATACCACGAAACACGATGTCCTGTCCTGGGAGCCACATTCTTCTGGACCTTGCATTGTGCAGTGGAACTGACCAAGACATCAATGTCAGGAGCAGCCAGCAGCTTCCTAGGACAGACATGCCAGCACAGTGTGACCCAGCCTCAGAGTCAACCTGGCCCCGCATCTGCCTGACTCTGAGCTTTCATTTCAGCCCAGAGAAGCTGGGGATGCTCTGGCAGTCCTGCTTGCAGCCTGATCCCTGTTCCATCTGGGGCTCCTGGAACTCTGATACTCACCTCCAGGACAGAGTGCCTGGAGTAGCACCGAACCACCTGCCTCCAAGCTGATTCTAGAGGGCACAAATTCTAAAGCCTGAGGCAGGTATAAAATAACACTGCAGTCACCTGCCAGAAAGGTTACCCTGGGGCTTGGGGTTAGCCTGGAAACCACTAGTTTCCAGTTCTAGCTGAGGCAGACCTGTGAGCTACGTTGCTGCAGATGACCCAAATTTCTGATGGACCGTGATCCCAAGAAGAGTCCACCAGCAGTGCTGTTAAAAAATAGATACCCCTAAATTTCCAGGGCCCCTGCAACAGGTGAATTTCTTGACAGAGGTACAGAGCACTAAACTGTGCCAGGATTACATATAGGAGTGGTCCTGTAGTCCTGCCTGGGAATCCACATGCGTTCATCACCCTCAAAATGACTGAGACAAAACCGTGCAGGCTTCCTGCCAGATGTGTCCATGTCATCTGGAAATTTCTAACCAGCTTCTAAGAATACTTCACATTTTTTAAATACAAAATATTTCATTAATTTATGGGGCTTCTTTTAATAAAAAATAATTGACCAGAAGACACTAAGAAAAAAATCTACATTTTAGATATTATAGACTTAATTCTTTTATTGGATCACAATCTCCAAGATTACAACTGCTGAATATGTTTAATTTTATAAAATATTCTATACCTTTTTTCATCTAAGAAAGGTCTTAGAAACTATGAGGCTGCTACAGCCCATCACCAGGCATTACCATTTTGTTGTTGTTGTTGTGGCCCATTGACCTTTTTTTTTTCATTTGAGCTATGAGAATCAGAGCAAATAGAGAACATGCCATTCAGTAGCAAACTGTGTTTTCTGAGATGGACTTATTTTATCAAAGGCTCAGACATCAGCAAAAGCTGTTCCTTTTTTTACTGTGACTACCCTTCAGTACAATGTGATTGTGGCAGCTGCTGTTTTATCTAGAAGCTTAGTTTGCCCTGTCAAAATATCTGACAAGTCTACCTTCCCATGTTTAGGAACCTGACCAATGTAGTGAATGTGTACATTTAAAGAAATTGAGATTTACCTGTGTTTAATCACAGAATGCAATTCAGTTGCCTCTGTGTTTTTTACCTTGCGCTGTTTCTGTTAAATTGAGTAACTGCAAATACTCTGCTAAATAGAGTAACTCATCCTATGCAGATATTGAGTGAACCAGATCTCTGTGACACCAGAATAGGTTGTGGGAACTGTCAATGATAAGCTCAATTATATTGAAGGGCATATTGACCTCATGATGCTAAGATTCTGATCTTTAGCATGTCTTGGGTTTGTTTTTTCTGTCTTCTTTTGTTCCCTTTCTTCCTACTAAGATTAGTACCTTATTACAGTAAATTTTCGAAAGAAGAGGCCCCTCTACATTAGTCATAGTATTTTCCTTGTGACGAAAGCATCAGGCTTTTTGGCCCCAACAAGCATTCCTGTATTTTCAAGCCTTCATTCAGAACAGTTCTGCTGCCCCACTCCCAAAGTAAGTGGGGTTGCTACCATATAGGCAGGGAAGCAGGGGAATGTAGAGGTAATGATGCTTTAGCATTGCACAATTAAAGATCAAGTTCAACAGCTTGCATTTTCTTCCACTGCTTCCTTGGTGTGAAACATTGAAACTAATAATCCTTTTGGCCCTGTACCACCCCTTCGCAGATGAGAATGATGGTGCTTTTGTCACTGTAGAAGGATCTGAGTAACACTTGGTGGTGGTTTGTGAATTTCTCATTATCCCTTCTCCAGTGCAGACTTAAGAAGGCTTTTTTAAAATTCCAAATCAGAGCAAAACCTCAAAACTTACTGACATTTTCCAAAGAATTCATATTGGAACAGCTGAAGTTGAAGCATTTCTGAACTATTGTCCTCAAGTAAACTACTTGGGTGAAGGTGCACTCAGCATTCTGAGACAGTAAATTCAGTGTGGACTGCTAGAAACCCAAACAGATCAACTTTCTACATTTAATGAAATGGATCTACTGAAAAAAAAAGAGTATGATTGTTCAATTAAAAAGCATCCCGTGCATACACACAAGGGGGTGAAACTAAATTTTAATCCTAGTTTTTGAATTTTTGACTTTATTTTCTTGTGACATTTGCCTTGTGTAATTACTTCCATTTTTGTTTTAAAGTATAGGGCAAAATAGAAATTGTGTAACACTGGTTAACAGCCCCAGGATACATAAGCAAACTGCAACCTCTAGACCCACCACCTCCTGCAGGCTGAGATAGGACAGTAGTTGGTAGGAATGGTAAGCTCTCTTAGCTCTGCCTGAATTTCCATAGGAAAGACTGGGAATTTTGCCAGTGGGTTTCACTGTAAGCTGACAGAGGGAAATAGGCTTACCTAACACACATGGTTCCATCTAGGTTCTGAAGAGCATTCTTCACTGGCCTTGGACTTGGCTGCTGTTTTGCCATAAACTTAATCTTTTTTTGCTGTGTTCTTTCTCATGCCTTTTAGTTCTTTCTCTTCTACCCAATTCCGATCACTCAGGTCTTTAGACCATCTCTTCCTCACCTTTTTGCCTTCCTTTGCAGCTGCTTTTGCAGTCTTTCTAAATCTGCTCTCACTTCCTTTCCTCATTTCACAAAATTAGTGAGAGACTTAATTGACTTGACTCTAGCAAGGCTGATGAGCATGACAGACAACCTGGCCAGATTTGGACTGAAATTTGAAAGAGTAGTGAAGAGCACAAGCTATACAAAAATGATTGCCCTCTTCGTGAAGGTCAGATGGGATGTGGTAAAGTATCTTAGAAGATCATCAGAATTTACCAACATGCACAGATTATATTTTACTCTGTGGTCATTTTCAGAGACAGCACTCAGGGCAATGTTGATCAAGACAACGAGGTGTGATAAAGCTGGAAGCACTGAGAGTAGTCTTACCATGCAGCACCCTGTCATGCTTCTCCTTGGTGAATTTTTCGTCTTGGAAAGTCAGCACTGATGAGCAAGATTAGTCATGACAGTGCATATGTTATGATACCTCCAGATTCTTCCATCTCACCTCACTTCTGATTTAGTCTGTGTATAGTTAGGATTCCATTTTAGATTTAAATAGTTAATTTCTGAGTCAAATAACCAACATACTATCATTAAAAGATTCTAAAATTTTTCAAATGGAGTGTGAAAATGTTGCATTTCAACTTTGTTGACCCACCTCCTAGTTCAGAAGCAATTGAAATAGCTTTGCATTATGGCCCCAAAATATCATAGCTCATCAGACTATGGTATTTGTCACTTGTCAAACCTAAGAGGAGAAAAATATGGATCACTTCCTAATGTTTTTCCACCTCTTAAGAATCCAAAGACATCTATTTTGTTTATTTTATAGAACTTTCTGGCTTCACATCATTCGTCCATAAAGCCTTCATATATAACCCTATTTTTATATTTTGGATAACTAAATATTTTGTTGTTGTGGTTTAAGAACGATATTTTCCAATTCAGTGTTCCCACTGAAACCACTCCAAACCATGTGCCACTTGATCACTCCCCCTCTCCCTACCCTTGGCGGGTTGGTGAGGAGAACTGGAGTCATAAAAGGCACGGGATGAGATAACAATTTACTGGAAACAGCAATGAGATAAGAAAATGAACAGCAGCAACAACAACAACACCACCACTAATGACAGAAGGTACAAGAAAGAGGCAAACAATTCACATGGGCACAGACACACTCCATCTCTAACAATACCCAACTGTTCCCTCTGCCATGCTACAGTGATCTGGAAGCAAGCCTTTCCCCCATCCTTGGAAAAAGTCATATAGAATAACCTATGTGTCCTGGCCATGCCCCCTTCTGGCTACTGCAAAAATCAACCCTGTCCTGGCCAGAACCAGGACATTTTCCACCCCTTACTCTATACCATCTCCATCATGCCCAGATCCTACACCTTCCAGCTAGATACATAAGCATGAGTATCATTTCAATAGTCAATGACCATCCCTCCAAGTTGTCTGTTGACTTCCATTAGTCAGTGACTGTGGGTTCAATCTGTCCTAGACATCTTCCAGGGCAGGAGGGCTGGTGTGCTGTCGGTGGTATTTGTCACTTGTCAAATACCAGGCAAGCTGCACCAGGAGCTCACAATTGGAGCAGTTCATACTCATTGTCCATGGTAGTTCTGGCATACAGTGGCAGTGTCATTCAGCAACCACTTTTATACAATTCAATATTACAGACTGTTCTAACCCAAAAATCAAACTCCCTGGAGGTACGCATTGTATTTCCCTGTTCCACTGCATCACCCATCAAGCGCACCCAGGTCCTTGAGCAAAAACAATCCCGTGGATGGGTTTGCCTTTGCTTAAGGCAGGACTAATCCAAACTGTCTTCCCTAACACATTTCTCATATGCTCCACAGGGACTTAATATGCTACGGTACCGGGAGGTTTTGATTGGGCAGGGCCAGCAAGGTAAATCCTCTAGTGTTAACTAACCAGGGGGCCTGTGCTAAAGGCAGATCCCAATGTTTGAAGGTCCCACCTCCCATTGCTTTCCAAGTGGTTTTTACCAGTTCATTGTACTGTTCCATTTTCCCAGAGACTGGTGCAGGATATGGAATATGATGCACCCACTCAATATCATGCTGGCCCAGGTGTTGATGAGGATATTTTTGAAATGAGGTCCATTGTCCAGCTCAATTCTTTTGGGGGTGTTATGTCACCACCTGACACCTTGAGCTGTTCTTCAAGGATGGTGTTCTGGGCAGTGATGTGAGGCACAGGGTGTATCTCCAGCCATCCAGTGGTTGTCTCCACTATTGTCAGCACACAGCACTTGCCTAGGCAGATTCGTGGGAGTATGATGTAATCAACCTGCCAGGCCTCATCACATTTATATTTCAGCCATTGTCCCCCACACCAAAGAGGCTTTACCCATTTAGCCTGACTGATTGCAGTGCATTTTTCACCGCTATGGATAACCTGGGATAGAGTGTCCACCACTCAATCACAAGCCCATGACCTGAGGTGTTATGGGCCCACCAAGTCAGAAATAATTCACCCTTATGTTGCCAGTCCAGATCCACCTGAGACACTTTAATCTTGGCAGCCTGATCCACCTGTCCATTGCTGTGATGTTCTTCATTAGCCCAAATCCAACCCCCCCATATATTCAGCTACCAGAAAATGAAAAAGGATACGGTCTCTTCATTGATGGTTCCTAGCATTTTGTAGGGATACATTGAAAATGGAAGGGTGATGGCGAGTCACAGAAGCTATTGAGGGACAAGGTGGATCAAGTCAGGGTGCAGAGCTGAAAGCCATCCAGCTGGCTTCAGATGTCACTGAACAAGAGCAATGGCCAGCATTCTACCTCACACTGACTCATGGATGGTGGCAAATGCACTTTGGGGTTGCTAGAATGATGAAAAAAGAGCGATTGGCAGTGCAGAAGGAAATCATCTGGGCCACTGAGCTATGGCAAGACATCACTACCTGGGTAGAGAAGTTGGCTGTAAAAGTACATCATGTAGATAGATGCACACACTTCTGTATTGCTCCTCTTTGGAGCTGCCACAGCATTCTCCTTGCAGATATTCTGTCACTGTAGGTTATGTAGGTGAACTGCCAAACCATTGGAGCAAAGAATTTTCCCCAAAACTGGACCATTTTCTCCAAGTTCCATGCCACTCATGACTACCCACCCTCAGGACAGGTCTCTTAATGACCTCCCTAGAAATCTGACTCTAAAGATGGTGTAGACAGCACTGAGGAGATATGGCAGACAGCAACAAGAACATGCTTTCCTTAACATCCAGCAGGAATTCTAAATTCTCAAAAGCTGTTTTAACAAGTTTGAAGGAGGAAAAGGAGGTGAAAAGCTGGGGAAAGTCATCCCCCCTGTTCTTCCCCCAGACTGGGTGTGGTTGTTAATGGACTCTCAGAGCTGGTGCCTGAGTAAGGATAGGAGAGCAACACTGAGTACACATCCCAAATGACCCTCATTGCCCTTTATCTTACCGTGTCATGAACTGATACCCTCACAGCACAGCAACAAAGCAATCCTGATCCCTCTCCCTGCTCTGAAAAAGATCATCATGAGGAGCACATATGGGAACATACGCACGGTTATATATACACAGCCACTTGAACAGCCCCAGCAACATGGTGACCACTGGCTCTGGACCTAATACAACAAATGTGTTTCCAGCCCGCTCTCGGCAGATCTGTTGTATCTCAATCCTTCATGCCTCACACTGGGCACCNCTCCACAGGGACTTAATATGCTACGGTACCGGGAGGTTTTGATTGGGCAGGGCCAGCAAGGTAAATCCTCTAGTGTTGACTAACCAGGGGGCCTGTGCTAAAGGCAGATCCCAATGTTTGAAGGTCCCACCTCCCATTGCTTTCCAAGTGGTTTTTACCAGTTCATTGTACTGTTCCATTTTCCCAGAGACTGGTGCAGGATATGGAATATGATGCACCCACTCAATATCATACTGGCCCAGGTGTTGATGAGGATATTTTTGAAATGAGGTCCATTGTCCAGCTCAATTCTTTTGGGGGTGTTATGTCACCACCTGACACCTTGAGCTGTTCTTCAAGGATGGTGTTCTGGGCAGTGATGTGAGGCACAGGGTGTATCTCCAGCCATCCAGTGGTTGTCTCCACTATTGTCAGCACACAGCACTTGCCTAGGCAGATTCGTGGGAGTATGATGTAATCAACCTGCCAGGCCTCATCACATTTATATTTCAGCCATTGTCCCCCACACCAAAGAGGCTTTACCCATTTAGCCTGACTGATTGCAGTGCATTTTTCACCGCTATGGATAACCTGGGATAGAGTGTCCACCACTCAATCACAAGCCCATGACCTGAGGTGTTATGGGCCCACCAAGTCAGAAATAATTCACCCTTATGTTGCCAGTCCAGATCCACCTGAGACACTTTAATCTTGGCAGCCTGATCCACCTGTCCATTGCTGTGATGTTCTTCATTAGCCCAAATCCAACCCCCCCATATATTCAGCTACCAGAAAATGAAAAAGGATACGGTCTCTTCATTGATGGTTCCTAGCATTTTGTAGGGATACATTGAAAATGGAAGGGTGATGGCGAGTCACAGAAGCTATTGAGGGACAAGGTGGATCAAGTCAGGGTGCAGAGCTGAAAGCCATCCAGCTGGCTTCAGATGTCACTGAACAAGAGCAATGGCCAGCATTCTACCTCACACTGACTCATGGATGGTGGCAAATGCACTTTGGGGTTGCTAGAATGATGAAAAAAGAGCGATTGGCAGTGCAGAAGGAAATCATCTGGGCCACTGAGCTATGGCAAGACATCACTACCTGGGTAGAGAAGTTGGCTGTAAAAGTACATCATGTAGATAGATGCACACACTTCTGTATTGCTCCTCTTTGGAGCTGCCACAGCATTCTCCTTGCAGATATTCTGTCACTGTAGGTTATGTAGGTGAACTGCCAAACCATTGGAGCAAAGAATTTTCCCCAAAACTGGACCATTTTCTCCAAGTTCCATGCCACTCATGACTACCCACCTCAGGACAGGTCTCTTAATGACCTCCCTAGAAATCTGACTCTAAAGATGGTGTAGACAGCACTGAGGAGATATGGCAGACAGCAACAAGAACATGCTTTCCTTAACATCCAGCAGGAATTCTAAATTCTCAAAAGCTGTTTTAACAAGTTTGAAGGAGGAAAAGGAGGTGAAAAGCTGGGGAAAGTCATCCCCCCTGTTCTTCCCCCAGACTGGGTGTGGTTGTTAATGGACTCTCAGAGCTGGTGCCTGAGTAAGGATAGGAGAGCAACACTGAGTACACATCCCAAATGACCCTCATTGCCCTTNTCTCAAGCCCTTTGTCTTACCGTGTCATGAACTGATACCCCCCCAGCAAAGCAACAAAGCAATCCTGATCCCTCTCCCTGCTCTGAAAAAGAGCACCATTATGAGCACACAGTGCATATACAGAAACATGTACAGGGTTAGGTACCACACCCACATGAGCAGACCAAGCAACACTGTGACCAGTAGATCTGGACCTAATACAACAAGTCAAATCAGATTACATCAAATTTGTTTCCAACTCACTGCAGGCAGATCTGTTGTTATCTCAACTCTTTGTGCCTCACATTGGGCACCAGAGAAGGCTGTTGTGTTTTAGGAATGGTATTCTCCAATTCAGTGTTCCCACTGAAACCACTGCAAACCATGTGCTGCTCCATCACTTCCACTCCTCTTCCCCTCAGCAGGCTGGAGAGGAGGATTGGAGGCATAAAAGGTAAAGCTCAGGAGATAAGAACAATTTTTACTGGAAACAGCAAAGAGATGAGAAAACATACAGTAACAACAACAGTGCTAATGACAGAGGGTACAAGAAAGAGGTGAACAATTTGATGTAGGAGGCGAACACCCCCCCCCCAGTAATACCCAACCACTCCCTCCGCCACACTACACTGACCTAGAAGTGAGCCCTTCCCCAGAAAATGACACAAGGTGGTATAGAATAACCTCCAGGTCCTAGCCATACCCCCTCCTGGCTAGTGCAAAAATTAACCCTGTCCTGACCAGAACCAGGACAATTGCGGAGAGGGATAAAGATAATAGCATTTTATACTGAAAATTTTAGAACTGAAGGGGAAGCAAAACCTGCAAAATTTTTATATACCATATTTAATATCCACATGTGTGTATGAGCGTATGTATGTACATATATGCTTATCCAAAATCCAAAGAAATTTAGTTACTAATTAATCTGTTAATTTCTGTCAGACTTTAAATATATTTTAAGTACTGTTATTCTTCACTCTTCTGGTGTGTTATGTTCAGATGTGAAAATCACTTTACATGACTTCTGTTCTTCAATGGCTCTAAGTTTCTTTAAAAAAATGTGGTTAAATGTGAATTTGTGCTTTTGTCTGCAGGAATCAGAAACAAAATTTTAAGGTATGACTGGAATAATACTTTAATTGAAATAATAGGGCAGACTGAGGTTTTCTTTATCCAAGAACACATGATAAAATTTCACACTAGGGTTTAACCCTTCAATGCAGACTAACTAGCTTAAAACTAGCTGCTTTTTCTTCTTTACATGATTTCAGGAGTCTCATGTTAAGACTGGCTATAATTTTAACGTATTCAGTACTGTGAAACAGCTGGGGAGCAGAAGCCATATATCAAGTTGCCATTTGTTTCTCCTTCTCAACTGTGTGTATGTGTGTGAGTATTTAGCTGTTTTCACAGATGTTAAGCAAGCATTTCAGACAGTGTTTAGGATGTATCTCAGTTGCTATTAATAAGGTTGCTGGATCTGGATAATGTTATAGAATTCTTTTCTTTCTCTCTCCCTTCCTTTTTTTTCTTGTATTGCTTAGTTGGTAAGTATGATGCCGGATTTCAGAGCTGTTGCTTCATTGCACATAACTAACTCATCACTCTCTTTAACCTGTAGCATGAGCAGCAATTGCATAATGAAATTCGAAATTCCGTTTTCTGTGCTCATCTGTTAATACCCTTCAATCTCTGCGGTTCGTGTCTCATGTCTCACACCTGTTATCTTTTATCTTTTCTCCTCCCCCTTCCTCACTTCTTTCCACTCCTCCTTCCTCATCACTTCTTCATTCTCAACAAAGAAAGAAATGCTGTGATATTTCTTCTCCTTCCAAAACCTCCACTAGAAAGCATTGGCCACATCAAGGTAAAGGGCAAAGGCTTGAAACGGAAGGTCTTTCACGCTAGCTGTGAATGGTATGCTGTGCAAAACAACAACGGTTATTTTCTATTCTCTAATTTCCACCATTTGAAATGCTTTAATTTCTTGTAAAATCAGAACAAGATAGAATTTCAGAAAATGCGAATGCATGTTTCCCTGCCTGCCTTTTTCTATAAGGCACAGTGAGTCAGGCATTATCATGCTTTTCCAGATTGTTTGGCAGTGAAGTACCTAGTTCATGAACAAAATTACTGTCACCAGCTGGGGAACAAATAACAGCCCTTTCTCTCCCCTGTCACTCTGATGGGTCGTGTCAGTTGGAAGATAGAAAGTACTGTGCTGTTGCTCTAGAGCAGGCAGGTGAGGGACCAGGCGAGGAAAACAGCCAGGTTGCTAAATACCACAGGTTTATGACAATCTTTTAAATTTGCTCCTAGATTTCTTACCTTATGACCTCATTTGATTTTAGAGGAATCTTTCAAAATAAATCATGACCAGTTTTGAATGACTTTTGCACCCTTTATATGTGAAATGGGTACTGAGGCAGAGAGACCTTCAGTTCTGATTATTGCATTATTTTTTTTAAAAAATTACCAGTAATAGCATGATGTGGAAGAAATAGCAAGTGATTTCTGGCTTACTGCAGTCCGCAGGGGTTTCCCCATCGACACCTGCAGGACTAGGCTTCTGTCTCTAATTTATATGGATCAGAAGCCTTCAGAGGCAACTGAGGTAGTTGAGTTCAATCACACTGTCAGTTTCTGTAAATGGCTAATGAAAATGCAGTTTAGTTTTATGGATGGAAATTCATAGTATTAATTTTCTGTATCATGGGAAGGAGAATGTAATTTTGATTTCATATTTTCTCCTTTTCCTTTTGTACCTCTGTGGAAGAAGATTTGGAGACAGGTTGTTTGTAGGAAAGAGCCTTGTCCCCTTGCAATGAGGTCTCTGGGGCCACTGGAGCATAGCTCACTGGGCTAATGAATTACATATCATTGTCTCAAATTCATCTTGTTCCTTTTACAAAGAAACGTTAACGTATAGTGCATCCACTTAGTACAATCTGTTCAAGCTTCTGCCTTGTGGGCCCTGTAGGAATTTGCCTTTTGAAGCACCAACTAAAGTTGGGATGGGAGAAGATGTTTTGCTCTCTCAGTTGGCCCCCAATTCACTCCACCTCTTCAGCAGCATTCCTAGAGCTCCCTTCATGTGCAATGAGCTGTTAACCTTCATGTTCTCATTAAAGACTGGATTCTTCTGGGTTGTGGTTTGACTAATGATTCCCCATCCCTGCAAGGGAACTGGAGCTGTTTGTTTTCCTGGTTAGCAGGAGAACGTTGCCCACTTCAGTGCTGCCTCAATTGCTCAGAGCTGAGGGGGTTCTGCAGTCCCATAGCTCAGTGGTTTCTGGAGTCATCTTTTCTCTAGGGGTGGATTTGTGGCAGTTGCTAATTCCATGAGCAATACCAAAACCACAGCTGGTAAAGGGCTAGGAGATGCTGTGGCAGTGACAGCAGCACTGAAATTCCTCTCTGCCACTTGCTAAGAGATCCTGTGCTGCAAGTGCAGAAGGCAGCACTGACCCATCTGGTTCTTGCTGTCCTCTGCAGGCTTCTGCCCAGAGACTCAGCCGGGAGAAACTCCAGCAGCAGCAACAGCACAGGTGGATGGAACAGACTTAGCCTCTCCAATGTCTCCTCGGACTAGCAAGAGCCGCATGTCCATGAAACTGCGCCGCTCCTCTGGCTCAGCCAACAAGTCCTGAGTGGCAAGATGCCTGCAGCTTTCTAGTGAACAGCAACTGGCCACCCTCCTCGCAGCCACTCACCGCGTTTCGGGTTTTTTTACTGCTCACACCTTTCATTCAAGGATAATGTGTCTCGTGTGTGCGCCCATGCCCTGCATACTCCTGTTCTGTATGTTTATTTTAAACAGTGACACTGGAATTTTACTTTAATATCTTAGCTTTGTTTTTTTTTTCAAACTCCAGTCTGCCTTTTTTTTTCTTTGCAGTGCAGTTTGTATCCTGCACCTTTTACCTTCTTGGATGATTATGGATGATTAACTTTGGGTTTTAACTCTGGTTGATCTTGAGTCAGTATGGAATTGGAGACTGCAGTTGGATTACACTATATTTATTGTGCCCCATTGCAATTTTCTCTGCAAGAAAGAAAGAAATATGTACAATTTGAAAATGAATGTACAATTTTAAATTGAAGTTGCATTTGTAAAGTCTTTGTCAAATGTCACAATGTTAATGCACAAGATGTGTACAGATTATTTATGTTGAGAATAAAATAGTTCAATGGCCTTTCAAGCATTACAGAATCCAAATGAAATAATTCGCTCATAGCACCAACTCTTTCATCATAAAGCGATGTATCATTTCATAATTCTGCAGATAATCTATGCCAGAAAAAAAAAATCACTGTGCTGAAATTCTACTTATGCTTGGCTTCCAAATATTTTTATAATGTTTGCTTTTCCAAGTGGTGTCGATAGTAAATGCCATTGAGTTTCATGAGTTTTAGCCATTATCATTAAGCTGCTCCATCTAGATGTATATTCTTTTTTCTTACATTAAAAAAAAAAAATTAAAAACAAACACTTTCCCGATAGAAATTCATTGCTGTGATGATGGGTACTAGGGAAGAAAAGAGAACATGCTCCGGGAGCCTGGCCTGAAATGCTAATAATTTCAACCTTCTGAGCGCAGATTAGTACACGAGTTCCACCCACCCTGAGGTATTTTCCTACAGAAAATGAAATGCTCACATTTTGAGTCTAGTAAACAACAAAATGCTGTTAACAAAATGTAGCATGGCATCGGTACTAACTGCATGTGTAAATATATCATATGGGCAACAATTAAAAAAGAAATTATGTATTGTCATTCATGTAGTATCTACAAATTTGTAATGGTTGAAGAGAGGACATGCTATTTAATAATCCAATAAAATTATTCTTACCACCTTTTGTATATTAGTCATTCACCTCACTGATTAGATTCTTAGTCCTATTTATAGAAGAATTGTCTATTACATGCACATGGAGCAGTTAAATGCAATACATAGCTTAGTTTTCGTTTGTATTAAAAAGTACACACAATTTCGCAAGAATGCACAACTGAAAACTTTTCCCCAGATCTAGCAGATACATTGCATGTAGCTCTGCAGGTAATACAAAGCACAGGCCGTTCCCTCCTGCAGGCTGGTTGTTCAAGTGCTAATTGTAGGAGCAGTTAATGATCATCACGTCTGTATGGTCTGGAGCCCTTCATATTGGACTACACAAGGGGAGAAAGAGGAACCATGATTTAAAAAAAAAAAAGCAGTGACTTTCTCCAGGGGCAAACTCATTTAATTGCATAAACAGGCATTTTTACCTAAGTCTCTGTTGCCAACAAACGACGGAAAAATGCACAACTTAAAATAACATGCTTTATTTTTGGCATATTAGTGAGTTGCAAGTTTAGCTTCCTTTGTCGGAAAGCAAATCTTGGCTGCATTAGGTTATATTGTATTAATTCATTTGTCCAGGTTCTGGAACTAAAATGACCAAGTCCATGAAGCACATTTAACATAAAGCACTTATCGCTTCCTTGCAGCCTTTGGGCATGATACATCTTTTGCTGTGTGTAGCAAAATATAAAACTACAGAAATAATTGCTTTAGATGATGCTAATCAAGAGATTGAAATATTTTGCATGCTCATTTGAGAGAGTGTTAGAACAAAGACTACGACTGGGATCAATTTGGTTCTTCAGAAATCACCAGCTGACCCACTTTGCCCTGCTGAATTCAAGAAAGGCATGAGCTTTGTTTTAAATCTTTTATTGAATTTTCTTGCCCTTATTTTTAGCCTCATCTGCAATCACATTTAGAAACAAGCACTCATGGAAAAATTAAATAAGTAAATAAATAAACAAACAAACAAATACGGCTGAGGTGTCAGTACCTGGTAAATTCAACAGCATTTCAAAGCATTTGGCCAGAGCACTGTCAAAGCCAGGGGAATACACACCGCGGGTTGCTTTGCTAAAAGTAGGTGTCATTAGGGAGAAGGAAGGTAGCCTGTCACCTGCGCTTTAGCAACATGTCTAAAGATGTCTAAAGGCTGCTTCATGTCCTAAGTTCGGCTGTTCACAAGACTCGGAGGAGCTCACATCGAAAGCGCAGCTCACAAGAGAGAGGGGTCGGAGGCCGGCTGAAAAGGCGAGCCGCACACAGGGTCCTTTTCACCTGCCTGCGATGCAGGGGCTGGCAGGGCCACACGCTGCCCAGCCTGGAGAGACTGAACTGCCCTTCTGGCTACTGTCAGTGCCGCACTAACAAGCCACGAACGGAGCGGAGCAGCTTTTGGAACGGCCAGCTGTCGGAGATGTGTGTTCTGCCTACCGCACGGTTGCTAGAGTACAGAGACACAGAGTAAGCAGCAGAAGCCATAGATCAACACCTCGTATTTCAATTAAGCAGACAGCACGATTAACTTCCCATACGTTTTGCTAGCTATTATATGACTTGACACTGACTTAATATGAACATTTACCTTCTCGGCTATTTTAGTACAGAGTACAGCAAACAAAACACCTCACGAATGTTGAAGCTCGGGGGCTAAGGCTATTAAAACAAGGTCACTAGATCAGGCTCCTTTTCTCACGAAAAATAATTCCTCTCTTTAAATACCCTATATACATACAGCTGTACTTCTGTCCGTCTCTACGGGAGATGTACTGCCGGTGGGCCGCCACCCGACGCCTCGGCATTGCCCGCCTCCCGGCAGACGCTGGCGGGGCTCCTCGCGGCCGCCCCCCGTTCCCCGGCCGCCCCGGTGTCTGGGGGGCTGCGCGGCGCTTCCTCCATCGCGGGGCTCGGCGAGAGCGCTGCCGGCAGTGCCGCCCGTGGGCTGAACTCGCCGCCGTGCCGGCGCGGGCGCGCGTCGCTACCCACCGGCCGGGGAAGGCGGGCGGGAGTCACCGGGCGGCTCTTCCGACGTCTTAGCCGTGAGAGCCGCGACTTTCCATAGGAATTACAGCGTGGCCAGGGCTCGCTCGGCTAGCCCGGGCTCTCGGAGCAGTCCCACCGGGGCGGCCGCGGGCCTAGCAGCCCGGCCGGACGGGCACCTGGAGCAGCAGGACCTGCCTGCTCTCCGGCGGGTGGCACTTGCTGGCGTGCCGCGCCAGCCCGGGCGCGCTGAAGAAGGTGGCGGGGC
>VZRS01001344.1:152703-223418 GCA_013398055.1 Ifrita kowaldi
CAATATATTATATTATATTATATTATATTATATTATATTATATTATATTATATTATATTATATTATCAATATTATCTGTATCCTGCTATGAAAAACACTTTAAGGCCAATTTTCTACCACAGCTGTGTTGTGAGACTTTGCTCCAGTATCCACATAACCTCATAAAAGCCTGGCCCTGTTGTATTGTGCCTAAATCATTACACTAACCCATTGCAAGGATCTCCTGCCCATGACAGGAAAAGCAAAACACGGAGAGCTGATTGACTTCCTAGATCCCTGTTCCAGCTGGAATTTCTCAGCAGGGAGAGCAGTGGGTTGGCTGGAGAAGGGGAGCGTCCACGGGAGCGAGCGGTGAGCAGGAGGTGAGGCAGGCTTTCCTCGGCAAGCCGCAGGAGCCTCGGCACAGCAGCAGGAGAAGCACTTTCCCCTTTGAGACATATCAGAAACCTGACTCTCAAAGCAACAAAAACAGTTGCTAGATTTTTGCAGAGAAAAAAATTGTGTAAATATCACTTGTAGGTGACCAGTCTGAAAATGAAATGTAGCAAAGTAAAGCAAGCCTTTTCTAGTTTCCAGCGCTGTGTGTTTTTCAAGACAAATGTGGAAAAGTCACATCTTCTTTTGAAGCCCGTGAGACTGAAAAATTAAATCAGGGGGCTTTGTTATGGATGTTTTTCTAATACAAATGTTTTGAAATCCCTGCCTTTCATGTGTCTCTTACAAATAAGCAGAAATGTGTGATGAGTCATCTTTGCTTTTAATTCCTTTAATAGATTCTTACCTCACCCACTAACGTCTAAACAATTCTCTTTTCTGTAACAATCCCTTCCTCAGTGGTAAATATTGCTCTCAGACAACATCTTTTTTGGAGGTTCATTATATTCATTCTGTGGCTGAGACTCATTATACTCAGTTATTTATTTAAAAGAACAAAATGACAGCAAATGCCTGCATATATCATGTCTCCCCTTACACATATATTACATATATTTCAGCAACAAGCACTCCCACAGTTTTGAAAAAAACAGATGGCCTTCCTTCCTTGCCATCACTCCTCGAGAAAGGAATACTGAGAGGCGATGGTGGAGTCTAACCTTGTCTGCTTAATGAGATTCCGCTGACACTAATGGGAGATTTGGCAAAGACAGGAAAATAATTTATGAACTATTTGAATATTTTCAATTATAAAATCAAAAAAACCAAAAAACCTTGGAGAATGATTAAGAAGGAGGAAGCAAGTGAAAATGCCACTATAAGGCATGGTGAAATGGTATATGTGGAACCAGTCCAAGAAATAATTTTGATACCTAACGACAGGTTTGAGTCTTCCTGAAGTACCAAAGTATCACCCATCTCACTGAAGAGCTTGCCAAAAAAAAAAAGTTCACAACCTTTACAGAGGAGGAAGTCCTCAGCCATTGAAACTAACATTTCACAAATCCAGCATTCATGGCTTCTGTTTGTGTTCTTCTACACCAAACCCCAAGTCTAAAAGTGGCACCCACTTCTGTTCACACCCAACTACATCTGCCCCTCTAAAGAGAGGTTTTAACTGGAGCACAGTCATAGCAAAAGGTTTTCGAGATTATAATCAGTATAATTGTAAAAATGGAGTGAAGTTTGGCCTCAGTGAGCTGTAAAATACATTTTTAACTAGGCCATTGATAGAGTAGAGACAAGATGAAAAACAAGAGAGGAGGGCAAAGGTTTGGCTGTGTGGCCATTCTGGGAAATGACTGAAAAACAAGAACAGAGCTATTCAGAGCAGGTTGTTAAAGAAAAAAAATATCTTAAACAAGCCTAAAAGACAGGAAATAGAAATATGACACGGTCGCTTACAAAGCAGAGGTCAAAAAGACATCAGTAATTAATGATGAAAAGATAAAGAACCAAGCACTTAATTTCAAAGAAATGGTTGGGAAAGGCATAATGGCACTGCGAACAGGAAAAAAGACTTTGCAGAAGTAAATGGAAATGAATAAGATCTCAATAGGGGAAAAATGGATAATTGAAAAAGTAGAACTGCAAATTGCTGCAGAAATTCACCTGGAACATAAACCAGTTATTTAGGACTAAGGGTGAAATATAGTTTTGAATGGATCCATTTTTTATAAAGGGACCTCCTGGCACACACTGCTAATTTTGCTCTGATATTTTTCCATTGCAGTTTTTGTGCATGGAAAATACAGGTGAAAATGTCTACCATGCTTGGAAGTTTAAAGACTACTTTCTGAAATACAGACCAGTGGATTTTACTTCTGTTTCATCAAGAGATTCTGGAATGAAATGGGTGGGAAGCAGAAGCCAAGAAAAATGGAGAACGGCAGATGTTTTGAAACAGCAGTTTCAACCCTAGTAGCATCTCCCCTTGTTTTCTCTATTGTTTTCTGAGCTTCAGCTCAGATGAGCAATACTAGATAATCATGGAGTCCTAGAATGGCCTGGGTTGGAAGTGACCTTAAATGGCAGGGACACCTTCCACTGCACCAGGTTGTTCAGAGCTCCATCCAACCTGGCCTTGAACACTTCCAAAGATGGGGCACCCACCATTTCTTTGGGCGATGTGTTCCAGTGCCTCACCACTCTCACAGTACAGAATTATTTCCTAATATCTAATCTAAGCCCACTCTCTTTTAGTTTGAGGTCATTCCCTCTTGCCCTGTCATCACATGCCCTTGTACAAAGTCTCTCTCCATCTTTCTTTTAGGCTCCCTTCAGGTACTGGAAGGCCACAACTGGGTCACCCCAAAGCCTCCTCTTTTCCTGGCTGAACAATTCCAATTCTCTCAGCCTTTCACAATAGGAGAGGTGTTCCATCCCTGCAACTATCTTGGTGGCCATTCTCTGGACTCACTGCGGCAGGTCCATGTCCTTCCTGTGCTGGGACCCCAGAGCTGGATGCAGCACTGCAGGTGGGGTCTCAGCAGAGCAGAGCAGAGGGGCAGAATCCCCTCCCTCTCCCTGCTGCCCACGCTGCTTTGGATGCAGCCCAGGACACACTTGGCTCTCTGGGCTGCCAGTGCCCATGGCTGGGTCATGTCCAGCCTCTCACCCAGCAGCACCCACAAGTCCTTCTGGGCAGGGCTGCTCTCCATCTGTTCATCCCCAGCCTGTGTTGATACCAGAGGTTACCCCAACCCAGGTGCAGCACCTTGCACTTGCTCTTGTTAAAACTCATGAGATTCCCCTGGGCCCACTTCTTGAGTTTGTCCAGGTCCCTCTGGATGGCATCCCATCCTTCAGGTGCTTCAACAGCAGCACTCGGCTTGGTGTCATCTGTGAATTGACTGAGGGTGCACTTGAACCCTTCATCTATGTCATTAATGAAGATATTAAATAATACCGGTCCCAATACAGACCCTTGAGAGACACCACTTGTCACTGATGTCCACTGTGACTCTGAGCTGTTGAATGCAGAGTGTAAGACAGCAGTGGACAGCCTAAATCATACAACCTCAGTTACACTCTGGAGTTATAACAAAACGAGTTCATCTCAATGAAAAAGAAGATGAAGTGAAGGTATTACTTTCTCGCAGTCACTGATGCAGGAGGTTGTCCCACTACTTCTACCTGAAGAAGATGAGAAAGAGGAAATAATCTATATTACAGAATTGTTTCAGTTAATTTCCCAGTTAAGCTCGTCTTTTTTATTTTTTTTTCTCTCTAAGGACTGTATGAGAAGACTCCTTTACAAAAGCCTGCAGTTGTGTTTAGCAGGTCACGTTTCAGAATAACCAAGCCTAACCTTCTCCACCCTTGGCTGAGTCCCCTGACGCTGGTAAGCAGATCTGTGGTGTGTGGAATGACAGAGCCCTGCGCAGAGGCACACGGGGCACTGAAAAATTTATCTCCTCTTCTGAAGAAGCTGCCACACCAGAGGTTTGATGTATTTGTGGTAATGCACGAGCCCTCCCACCAGCCAGTGACTGCTCCATCCCTATCAGAAGGACTGATAACCACATCGCCCCTGTAGTGCAGAGCCAGCTCAAACACTAATTCCCAAGGGCTGGACCACAACACTGAACTTTTACATGAAGAAGGGACCTGAAGTGCTGTGGACTGTAAAATACAGTGAGGCTGTTGTGGGAGAGGATTGGTGGCACATCTACCTGCTATAGCTGTGGCTCTTGGGCAGTGAAGGAGGACACATATGGTAGCTGCTCTGCATAAAGGTGACCAAGTTTAGCAGAGAAGACAGGATGCCATGTCTCAAATACTGCTTTTTAGGAGCACATCTGTGTGTGGATCCAGGGAAAGAGAGTTCATGAAGATCTGCATTTCAGTGGGACATGGGAAAATTAGGAGTATCTCTCCTGACATTTCCAGAAATCAGGCAAAAGAAATCCTAACAGCTGTAGGTGTTCAGTGAAGGCATAAAGCCCTTAAAGACCACAAGTCAGTCCGAGTGCATCCCTCTCTGGATGCTGAACCATAATCCCTGAGTGCCCAGCACTTGCAGAGGCTTAATCCTTTTCGACAATGGGATGAGCTGGAGGCTATATCCTTTCAAGATTTACATAACACCCCAGCACACATGTCTTCTGGGAGAATAAGAGCTGCTTAGTATGTCCTGCATTCACATTTTTACAGGCATTTGGTTTACATCCATGTCTCTCTCCCCAGTGAGAAATCCCAAGTTGATGACGTTGCCCTCAACCCACCACCATGCTGGTTATGGGCTTCCCAGCTGGGTCAGTCCAGCAGAAAGCACTTCTGCATCCCATATCCTGGGTGCAGCCCTTGCCCTGTCACACAATGCATCTTGTTGGCAACCCCCACAAATACACACAGGTTCTGTGTCCTCTAAAGATACAGCAGCAGAAACGTGTAAGAAGATGTGAACTGGGGCAGTTGTGTGGGGAAGGACAATGCCTAACAGGTGTCTTGTGAAAAGCGAGCCACAGCATCCTGGTGTGAACCAGGATGTTATTAACCTTGTCTCACCCTTTATTGGTCTTTCTGTGTGCAATTCTTGTGCTGTATCCTTACCTTAAGGGTGATCACCACAGAGCTCCACAGTTGTGCTCCATTGCTACAGCACTACAATAAGCTGTGTTTCACTTGGGTCAGTTGGATACCGCATCCACTGGAATGAAGTTTGCTTTCAAAAAAACTGTCTTGTGGTGAACTTCATAGTTCCTTTGAAAGGGAGAACCAATCCTGACATCAGCCTTCCTCACTTTAATTACTCTGAATGTTTTCTTCATGCCAGCAATCTCCCATGGATGCAACAATCAATTCTCGGGACAAGGATAGGTGAGCAACTAACACATCTGAACTGAAAAGAGGAAAAAGGTATGAAATAGAGAAAAAAACCTACAGTGAAAATTAGCCCAGTCTTTAGTTTTCAGCTGATATCCTTGCATCTTCCTTTTCCCATCAGCTGTGTTTCCTTGCTCTTCTTTTGCAAGCCCTAGAGCAGCTTCATCTGCAAACTGGCAGATTCACAGCATTCCCTCGGCTCTTCTTCAGCAGTACGAGGCACTTGTGTCTAGCTGCAAAGGCTTTGTTATTTTGCCAGGGACACATTCCAACATTATTAACTGTGGTGTTTTCAACATAAGTTTTAGCCTCATGACGCTTTTACAAATCTACAGTAGCAACCCTGTAAAGTCCACACACATATGGATGATCCCCTAACCCCTTACTTGGGAGAACAGGGTTGTAACAAGGAACTGAGGAAGAAACTTGGAAATGTAACAACATACAAGTCAGACTGGACATTACTGAAGTCTGTCCCAAAAATATAATTATTTTGCCTTGTCCATTTCTTTCTATAATGTGCATATAATATTATTTTGTACATTGCATCACAATGTACAAAATTCTGTAAGAATTACAGATTAAGGAGTGGCTTGTTGTCTTTCTCTGCCTGCTTTAGTTACTGTTTAAGCAATTACTTCTGCCTCTGAGAATGGTGCTGAAAATACAAATCTGGCACTTGCATGATAAATATCTGATACTGCAATGATGAAAGTCCCCTAGATCTGTCACCAGAGCCATCGCATAAAACTCGTTCAACCGACGGAGGAGGAGTGCAGGCACACCTTAGCAGCTAGCCTTGGCCACTTACTGTGTTTATGCAAACCTGGGGGACACATATAGAGTTATACAGAGCTCAGCACAGAAACACAGCCAGGAAATGAGAACAAACATGAACATACAATGGGTTTGTTTATCATTTTAAAATGCTGCCATAGAAAAAGGCACCCAAAAGAAGACAGATATTATTTGTCCCTATCATTCCCCTCTGCCAAAGAAAAGGGGAGAGTTGGCTGACAAACAGTCTTTCAGACTTAGATTTTTTTTTTTTTTGGGGGGGGGGAGGCAGGTAAGCAAACCAAAACACAAATAAATACAAATTTGTATTTATTTGTCTATCTATTTTTGTGTTCCATAATACCTTCCATTAACCTTAAAATTAAAACAACAAAAAAACCAAAAAACCCACTGATAAAATAAGAGCTACTGGGATTACTAGGAAGAATTTTGTGACAGGCAGCTTCCTGCTAATAGCCCCTTACACATAATGTTGTGGAAGAGAGAGAGGTGAAAAAACACTGCTATAAGCACTAAGGCCATTTAATCCTTAACATGGGAATGTATTTCTGCTCTTTTTCCCTCCCTAGATTCATTTTATGTTCCCATCAGAAGGTTAATTGTGTTAACAGGAGCTACAGCCACAGGGGAAAGATGTGATTGAATGCTGAGTGCAGTTTTAGCTGATAACCTCTGAGTGAGTGAAAGGGCACAAAAAGGGGTTGATCTCCTCTAAAGGGGTTGTCAGTCATTCAGGAAAAAGTGCAGCTGTGGGAGAAACATCCTTATCTCCCAGGACACGAGGAAGAGAAGCTATCAAAATAATCACAAAGCTACACTCATCCCAGGCTCTGTGTCTGTGCCTGTGGCTCTGACACTGGAGTTAAATGAGAACAACTGGCCTTTTCGTGTATATGAACAAGCAGACCCTGACCTGATGCACATTCTTGGGGACTGATTAGATTCCATGAATATGTATAATTAACAACAGACCACAAATAATTATACCTCCAAAAAGGTGGCATGAAATCTTGACATCTTTTAGCTTAATAGCACAACTCCTGTTTGCTGGATTGAGGATATGATTGCATGCCAAGGTTTTAGGTAAGACTACCTGTGAAATCTGTTACACACATTTACACGTAATCAAAAAGATCCATAAGAGGGCCTTCATGAAAAACAAGGCATTCTCTCTCCTTCATCATTTCAGCCCATGTCTGAACTCATCCTGCAAAACTGCCTAGGATTTATGGGAAGTAGCTTGGAGAAGAAGGGCTAGCATTTTTTAAGATTAAATATTTCCATAAGCTGTAGTCGATGAGAGTGGGCATTTGTGGAAATGTTTGCACCCATAGAGAGAGGACAAAGGACCAAGGTATATTTCAGTGCTAGAATACAAACAGTGAAGTTTGTGCCTGATTTCTCAAAGGTGCACCGGAGATTCCAGAAACAGAAAGCCTTCTCCTCCTTTGCACTCCGGGACCACCTTAGAAATGTCTTGTGAGCACTCCAGAAATGGTTTTAGCTGCTGTTACCAGTTGAATTGCTGTTGTCCTTTTCTACCTTGTCAATGGAAGGGATGCTAAATCTCCAGAAACTGGCAGACGCTTCTGTTTAGAC
Source organism: Ifrita kowaldi (assembly GCA_013398055.1). Lineage (NCBI taxonomy): Eukaryota > Metazoa > Chordata > Aves > Passeriformes > Cinclosomatidae > Ifrita > Ifrita kowaldi. The sequence goes on from VZRS01001344.1 coordinate 160,363, forward strand.
TGTGGTTCTGCTGCCTTTATAATGAAGATCCTTTTCTCACATGCAGAGCTAAAAATACAGCTGCTTGTCCAGTTACAGCCATAATACAACAATGCAGTCTTGCAGGAGAGAAATAAGTAGATGGGGGAAAAAAATGCTTAGATTTTTGTTTAAAATGCCCAAATATAAACCTAGCAATCTTTTCCCCCAAAACATTTAAGTGCAAAAAAGTTCTGTAATATTAACATCCACAGTGCAACTTGAACAAAACAACTAAAAGGCTTATTGACTTGGTAGCAGGGAAAGCCAGTTTGAAATATTTGATCCTATCACCAGCTAAGCAAGTATGTGTAAAGTGTAAAGCCTGCACTTGTTGATTTCTGAGATAAAAATCAATAAAACTGTCCATAACCTATAACTCTTTGGTTTACCTCTCCATAGAGATCAAAAGAGAGTAATTAGATTTCTGCCTGAGTAGCAGGGGTAGAAAACTGTTTCATTTTGGATCAAAACCTTCCCAGTGGATTACACCTTCTATCCACTGCCTATCAACACTTACCAATTGCTTCTGTATTTGACTTTGACAGAACTACCAGAATGTTACTATCTAATTTTCAGTGTAGTTGATAGAGGGCTTGGATGCTTTATTCTAGTGTCAGATTATAAAATTAATTCTTCTCACTTTGTATTTTACATTTTTACTCTGCCTGGTGCTTTGTAAAAGCCAGACTTGCTAATGTGATAAATAATTAAAACAGAAAACTACAATACCCATCCTACCTCTAATTTACAACAAGCAAAAAACCTTTATCTATTATTGATGATCCTGCCTTTGTATCCAGATATCACTCTAAACAAGCAGTTGTCTGCCTTGGATTGTCTTTGCATTTCATATTCAAATGAGGTGGACGCTGTTGCATATATTTTCATTTGATGACATTTTAATATCACCAGATGCTATTGCCTGCCTAGGAGATAACTCTTTCAAATGCGGCCTTCTCCTCCCTCTAAGCACAGTGATATTAAGAGATGAGCAAGAAGCAGGTCATGCTGTAAAATAACATTTTCTAACACTTGTTACTATCACGGTATTCTTGCATTTTAACAGTCGAGGTGTCTCTATAATAATGGGTTTTTTAAAGAGAAATGTCACTCTGCATTTTGATCTTTCTTAACTAAGCAGCTTTTTGAACAGGCTGAGAGCATGAATTATCGAATAACAAATAGCACTCGCAACAACTTCATGTCCTAGAGATTAATATGTTGGAAAATATGTGACAGTTGATGTTTCATGTAATGAGCTGTGGTGATGGACAGATGCAATAAATTCATGCCTTGATGCAGAGGGCTTTGTCAGATGAAGTCCAGATCACAGATAGCCACCTGAAGCCTTCCAACACCTCCAAGTCTACTCAGAGTAAGCATTTGGGGGCATTTTGCTTGCTTATTTGCTTACAAGATTAACAAACCTCCCCATTCTCAGCGCTCTGAGCCTTTAGAAAACAAAAACTGACCTCATTTTTAAAAAAGAACTGAAGCTTGCAGTATTTGAACCAGGCCACAATGTATACTTGTACAAAAGTGTTACATAAGGTTTGACCCTACCCTAAGCATATGGATTTCGACTGAAACTCCCAGGAGCTGGAACATTTTTCACTTTATCTTGAGCAGGATAAAGCACCCTAACTTCTAAAAAGGAAGGTATGACTAATAGTTAATATTTTTTTTGCTACCTGTGGTTTCTCTGTCCCTGCACAATTCCTGCACACAGAGTTGTGTGCAGTCTTGGAGGGCTTTTTTTGGCACTATGTCCTGACACCAAGAAAATCTTCAAATGGTGGCAGAAGGCTGGAGTTAAGGTGGGTGCCTTCTGCCCGTCTTCTCCCAGTGACCACTATAGGGAAATCTATGAAAACTTGTATGGAAATAGTACTGCTTGAGTACAGTCCCACCAGGCTGCAGGACCCCTCTCTCCTCTGTGAAGGGAATTTAGGAGGGTGGTGGAGTCAACCAGCTAGTCCAGAGTATGTCTTGGCATGCCCCAAGACTTTCCAGGTTTAAATGATGAAATCTCCTCTTGCTTGATCAAAGCAGTTAAAAAGAGCAAGTGTCCCATCAGGGCTTACCCAGACCAGAGCACAAGGCAGATCCCAAGCTTCAGACCTTAAATCTACATTGCATGACAGGCTGGCATTTTGTCCAAGTTCAGAAGCAAAATGGACATTTTCCTCTCCCTGGAAGACAAGTTAGAGCACAGACTCATGCTGATGTGGCTGTACTACTGCACTTCAGCTGATTCGTATGGCCCTGGCTCAGGCAGATTTGGCACTGTACTCCCCAGAGTGGGATTAATACATCCAGGACAGCCCCACCATCTCTACTGAAGAAGTTCTTTCCACTGCAAAAGTTTGGGGTGTTTCCACAGGGATAGTTTGGATGTGTGCTCTCTGCAATACCTGAAATAGGGACAAATGTCAGTGCTCACCCCCAAAGGCAGAAAAAGGGTTACACTCTGTGCTTGCTGATAATTGTGCACAGCATGCCAACTAATGTTTTGCTGAATTGGGACCAGTGACTTAATTGTGAAATTATTTGTATTTGAAGACAGTCATTTGATTAGGTAACCTTAGCACCTGAGGAGGACAGCTAGGTTAGAAGTGGCACTATATTAGCAAAAAGCCATTGTTCACCTGACATCTCCGGAAAGGTGTTTGGGCACTTCATGTTCTCTCCATTGATTCCAGTTTTGCTGGTGAGAGGACTGTTCTGGTCTTCATCACTGCCCCCTGTTTTTCCCCCGCCTCATTTTGCTTTCTGCTCTGGGAAGGAGGAAGCTTCCTGTCTTTATTAAAGTCACACCAGTCAAGAAGTACTCCCTTGACATAACAGGCTGCAACATAGCAGACTTGGAAGAGTTAGCAATTGCACCTTGTTCTATGGTGCACTTTGCTCTCCAGTGTCCCCTTGGCCAGCGGCTCATTGTGTGATGGGTACACGCTGTTCCTTTTCCATGGGTACCCAGGCTGGTGCAGCTCTCTGTCTGCCTCAGCCTCGCAGGCATAGGAATTGCACACGAGCTATTTCCAGGCAGGCAGTGTTCTTAGACCTTTCTCTGTAGATGCCAATTAGAAGATTAGCATCTTTTCTCTCCCCCTCTTTGCTATTAAATAGTCACACAAAAGCTGAGCTGACAAATTGCTCTCTCTATGGTGTGGGACAAAGACAGACAATAGATCAACATCATTTACTATACTCAAATCCTATTAATCACAGATTAATGAGAACATGTCTGGGGGGGAGAAATTACCAGAATGTAGGCATATTGTCTTGTTACTCATGTAACATCTGCTGTGGCTTTACCTTTAGTGTCGTGTCATCCTTTATCACATTGAAATAATGTTTGTTCCAGAAACATAATTATGATAATGGGTCCTTCCTTTAACAATTACTGAGGTACAGTAGGATTATATTTCTTAGCCACTTGTTTTTAAAAAAAAAAAAATCTCTTATCTACTTTCTGAATGCTTCTATTAGTCATTATCTGATTAAGGAAGATGTGTTTATAGGCATTAATAGAAACTTATTCTCTTTATTATTATTAATTATAATTTTATTCATTACTTCTCTGAAAAATCACATGTGCAGAAGTGAAGCCAGAGTTTAGCTTTTGTTTTAACACTTAGAGAATTATTTCTCTTTTGGCTTTCTCTTAAACTACTGCTAATTTTTCATTAATTCACATTACAACAGTATTGGACCACGATCTTTGTTTTGAAAAATGTGCACTTTTCTAGCTATCTTCTTAAAATAATTCTATAGCTGAATTGCTTATCAATTTGTTCCCATATGGTCTCTTCTACTGTTGCCATTGGTAAGGAATATTGTTCAGGGCAGCAGCTTAGCATGTATAATTGTCTCAGAGCATTTCACTGCTCAGCCTGGATGGAAATTCAAAGTTTTGGGTTTAACTAATTAGAACTCTTCACAACGATTTCTAATGTTGTTATCCTCAGTATGGAACAAGATGTTTCACAGATAAATAGCAAAGCAATTACAGCTATAATCTGCCGGCAAATAAAGAGGGACTGCAGTCTACACGTGTTACGGTGTATTTAAAAAATTTATTTGGCCCTTGTTCATCACGTCCCGAGTACTTGCTGGTCCCTGCTGGAGGGACGTGGTGAGCACGGCAGGGGCCGGCCCGAGATGAGCCGGCACTGCGGCCCTTGCGAGTGTTTCAGCACCACGGGGCGGGATAGCTCCGCAGGGCAGCCGCGGGCTGCGCCGCCGCCGCCGCCTCCGCCCCGGACCCGGACACGGCAGCGGCCCCGCTCCCGGCACCGGCACCGGCACCGGCACCGGCACCGGCATCGGCATCGGCATCGGCATCGGCATCGGCATCGGCACGGGCACCGGCATCGGCATCGGCACCGGCATCGGCCGAGCCGCCCCCGTCCCTCCCCGCCCTGCCCCGCCGCCCTCCCCCGTTCCTCTCGCCTCCCCACCAAGGCCGGCGGCGCGGGTCCCGCGGCCCTGGCTATTTCCCCTCCAGAGGGAAGGAGTTGCCCAGAGCGCTGGAGAGCGGGGCGGACCCGGCGGGTGGGCCCGCCATCCTGCTAGATATATACGATCTATATCTTGCAGTGCCGAAATGACTTTTGAATGTGCTTCTTAATTAATCCCGGCGCACCCGGGAACTGCTGGTGCCACCACCGTGCTGGCTGCCCGCTGCAGTGCCCAGCCCACAGGCGCCAGGTTCCCCTGGCAGGTGCCACAGCCCTCGCCCGAGCGCCCAGCACCAGCTGCAGAGCCGACGACTATTCGCGGCTGCGTTCAAAGCTGCTGTCACAGGGAGCACGGAAACACCTAAGGGGGGCCAATGAACACTGTAGTGGCTGCTACATGGTAGCCTCCAACCTTCCTTAGGACTTGGGCATGCTGGCGCAGCACTGCATGTAAGTGCCATTGCTCACTTGTGATTTAGAGACCTACACCCTCTTCTTAAGATAGGCTTGTTAGCCATGTACTTGGAAAAACAAAAAAGGGATTATGAGCTTCTGTAATGCATTACACCATATTTTACAACCTCATACAACAGTTTATCACATGCACCCAAGACACAGAAAAACAGACCCAATTTTTTTATCTGGCCAAGGAGTGTCCACGCATGCCCTTTCTAAGTGTCCCTCACCATCTGACGAGAGTTAGTTATATTGGGGCACTCTCCAATCCTTCTGTATGAAAGAGGTCACTGCTCTTGAATTATTAAAATACTCATGGAGAAGGGGGAAGAGAGTGATCAACTTTGTTGCCTGGTGTCTAAGACAACCAGAGGAAAATCTAACACCTGTTCCAGTCCCTGCTCCAAGAATGGCTCGTACGACTTCATTCAAGAGTTGTTCTGCACAGTACCCTATAGCTTGGCTGCCTACAGGAATATTTTACCCAGACTACAAGGAATCTAGCAAAAGGCCCCATATTTCTTACCCATCTCTGAGGAAACAAGCTCAGCAGAGTGGCCTGGTTCCACCAAAGTGGATGGCATGTGGAAACAGAGGTGATGCACTGCACCTTCACCGGGCCTCAGTGAAATTATTGGGTCTTAGTAAACTGGGAAGTCCTACTTTTTAGCTCTTGGCATGGGCAGTTAACTGAAAGCATGCACAGACAGATTTGAATCCTCCCAAATGGTCTGCTGCTCTCTCACCTACATCCTGCATGACTGATCTATTCATTCAATTACCAAATATAAGACCAGTGGTAAGGCTGCCAGAGGTTTCCGTATCTGGCTAAAGAAAAAGAAAAAAAAAGTGACTCCAGTGGTGTTAAATGTGAAATCTGTCTTGAGGATTTCAGCGTACTCTGCATGGCGGCAGATTCAGCCTGCTGTGGAGAGAGTCATGCTGAGGCCACCTTTCTGACAGAGCAAAGCTTAGAACAGGTAGCTGCTATGACCTGACAAGATCAGGGTCCTTCAAAGTATGGGCAAAAAGAAATCTTCGGGTATGTGGGATCCACAACAGAGCCACCTTCAAAGTAGGGAGACTTTAGGTAGCAGCTGCTCAAAATGGTCTTAGGGATTACACTGGGATTTAGGCACCTTATTTCTATCCAAATTCTGTGTCCTTTTGTGGCTTTGGTCTGTAAAATGGGGATATATAGCCTTTCCAAGTGACTGTGAGGATAAAAGTATTCATGGTTTTGAGGTAATGGTGCTAAAATTCTGGTAATGGGGATCCAGAGATAGCTGAGGGCTGCTTACTCACACTATGCTTCCTTTCTCAATAACTAATAGCATGTCTAGGCTTTGATGTTGATGGGTAGGCAGAAGAGTGGTCTTGATTAAAAGCATTAATTTACCTCTCGCAGATAACAGATTCATATACACAGGTCTAAATCAGGAGTAACTGCATCAAAATAAACAGCCCTTGGGTAAAACAGGTGTAAAACAGAAGAGAACCAGACCCTGCATCTAGCAGACATATGACAAGGTAAATGGGAAAACACAAGAAAAGTGAATTATTGTTATTATATGTGCATGTTACATTCAGTACCATTAAAATCTAATGCTACAAAAAAAATACCTTTCAAGCTTGCAAAGTATACGCAATAGGGGCTGTCAAGAGCTCATCAGAACCTGTGAATGTTTCCTTTGTATATGTTGCTTTCATTGCAGCATTGATATAAATCAGGAGTAGCTTCATTCGCAGAAAACTGACAGAATAAAAAAAATAGGTCCTTTAGCTTTAAGGAAATTAACTGAGATCCATTGACTCAAGAAAACCTTTAAAAATTTTGAATTACATCTTAAATGAACATTTAATTTTATAATTTGTCAACTTAGATAATAATGTTAAGAGATCTATGTGGATACAAACAATTGTGTTAATTACAGTAAAAGCCATCAAATTAAATTCAATTCCTGGAATCAATAGCATTTCTTCAAGTACCATTTCTAATTATAGCCATACCTCCATTTGGACTTTTATTAATGCATATGTTATATCTGTCACCTTCTTCAGTTGTGAGCAAACTCACTGTATGTTAATTCACACCTGATAACAATCGTTTTTCTGGTACTTACCTTCTAAACCTGATGATAGGATGTGTCAACACCTATAGGATTTTTTGTTTTCTTTGAGGGCTTTGTGAAAGTTACATTCTTTTTATTTTAAATTTGCTGCTAAATGCCAGTTTCCAATTTTAATTATAAAAATGGACAATAAAAATGAAGAGTAAAAGACTACTCTCTTTGATGCAGTCTCTACTGTAACCTCTAGACATGTTGGGAAGTAACAAAATCTGAGCAGATTACACTTTAGACACTGTTACTCTAGAAATCTCTCTTCTCACTTCAAGGGGAAGTTCTCTCATGCTTCCATACAGATAAAAGATGCCAATAGTTATTTAGTCACATTTCCCCCCACCCCTAATAATCTGTTTATATCAAGTTTAGACCAAATACCCTAGAAAATTCCCCATCACACCTGCCTTCCTGTTCATCGCACGTTTTCACGCTGTGTATCCCAGTCAAAGCATCACCTCCTTCAGTAGCCTCTCTCATGACAAACTGCCAGGACACACTAAAGATTGATGTGAGTACATAATACTTCATGCTAATTTCCAGCACATTTCATCTCCACGGCCTTGCCTCCCTTTACCCACCATGTCACCAATGAACTCCTCCAAAGTGACAGAACTTTAATTATATTTTAACCTCATCCCAGAGGAAAGTGATACTTTCATTAACTGTTGGGAGGCAATTTTCAGGCTGAGTTGCAGGTGTATTTTTTCACAGACTGGTGCTCTCAGGCAAGGCACAACTGTGACAATGTGTTAAAAAAATACAGTCTTTCCCTTAGCTCTCAGTCATCCTCTAATAGATTATGAAAACAGTTAGGTTTTTGTTGTTTGGAGTTTTTTGGGAAAAAAAGCACCTTTCACATGACAATAACTTTCAGGGGCAACTCACCATAGCCTGAATGAGACATTTTGGACAGCCTTTTTTGGTCTCTCTGTGGCCCTTGAACAACTCAGCCCAAGCAGGACAAACCCATCCTCAGACTCTGGTTTTTTCCACATCATCAGTGTCCCTAAGGAAACTCTTAGTTTTACTGCAGGCCAATAATTCTGTACAGGCATAGTGACATTTGGCATTCCTAACACAGCCCTAAGCCCTAGTGTCACCCCAAAGAACAACAGTGCCACTGGTGAGGAAATACTACCCAAGCAGAAGAGATGGAGATGGGAAATGCTGACAAACGTGATCAATAGAAAAAAAGTTACATTTGAGGCAGAAAGGCAACTACTAAGGTAAGTGGAAGTGTTACCAGAGTCAAAGAAAGAGCTGAAAAAATTATGAGAGATAACAGGAAGAAAAAAACATTGTGGCTCATGAAAATTTGGGGGTTAAGGAAGAGCAGATTCCACTTTCAAGTGCCAAATGCAAAAGCATCTGCCCAGCAGGCTGGGTAGGTCCTGGGCAGAGGGATTACACATCACTGCTCATCATTGCAGTATTACACACCACAAATACTGCTCATTTGTTAGAGGACAGACCATCTTTGTATCAGTTGCTGTCTGCTCAGGTTTATCAGGTTGCCAGCATGACAAGCTATCTGTATATGCATATCTGATCACAGTGGAAAAATTCTTATACCATAACATCAAATTTTCTCTCTTTACATGTACTTGCATGTAAAGCATTAGATAACTTTCTGGTTATTGGTGCTGTTGTCATCAAAACACTTGCTCTCATGTTATTTTTATAGTAAAGTAGCTAACTACAAATGTCTGCATGGACACTGCCATAAAAAAAATACATTCTTTGAAGAATGTACCTATGTATACTATGAGCTAATCCTGTTTCTGGTGAAAAGAAAATTTAGAACTAGGCCCTGACATAGAAATTTCACTAGTAATAAGTGGGGCTGTCAGACATGCACAGCTTTAGCTGACCGGAGGTGAGGTGGGACAAACATTTCTACAGCTAAGCACCAGGTGCCCTCAGTCAGCATCCAGAACAAGCAGCCATCTAAACCCTCTGTTGAACAATGTGATTTCACTGAAGACATCCAACATCACACTGGCACACCCTCAGGGGCACTGGGTGACCATCTCATGGCACTTGGTGACTATCGTCAATGCTCACCAGCAGCTCGTCTCTCTGCCCATGAGCTCCTGCAGGCAGGAGGAGGAGGTAGGACTCTGCAGGCTACTCTCTCCTTCACTCTGTGCTCTTATTCAATGCTAGTCACCCTCCACACTGTGATATAAACCAGGGAGGGAGCCTAATAAAAATACAGTATTACTGTGTAAAGCAAGTCTATCTCTGAGTACACACAGCAGGGCATCACACCAGGAATTTTCAAAAAATTACAATCCTAAGAGTACAAGTCCCTTTATTTTGGCACTTTCTTCCTTCTAAGTGCTTAACTTTGCAACCTTAATGTTATTCTCATTTTCATTACTTTATTACTGGTTAATTTCAAGCTTTCTCATACAACTAGAATCACTGCCCAAAACTCATTCACAAAAAACTCGAGATTTTGTAAAATGCTATCAAGAAGACAGCACAGAAAAGGCTTGTGTACCTTTGTAAATATGCATGCATTTTATATTTTATATTTCATATTTTATAGATGTACATTTTTATAAAAATATCCTTTCCTTGCTGAAAGTCAATCTAATCTTGTATTTTGTTTCCTACAGTGGCAAAAAACAGGTGCTTGGAGAAAAATACAGGAACAGGAAAGCATAAAGTGGTACTGTCTCTAAATATTCTCTCAACAGCCCTCTTTGGCTCAGGCAATTCCTGAGTGGTGTCGTTTTATTAATAGATTTAATATATTGGCCTTTCCATTCATTCACTTTTGAACTCTTGCAAACATTCAGCATCTTCAGGAGATTGTGAAAGATGGTGAAGATATGGGAGTGCTCGCCTGGAGAGCAGGACATCCAGGGCTTCAGGCCATGTTCCAATGAGAGTTTCTCTTTCCCATGAAATAGTCACCGAGCAGCTGTGTCCAGGGACTGGAGCTGACACCACCTCTTCTGCATAAATCTTTCCCTAGTTGCTCCTTTTTCCACAACAAAAGAAATTTTAAAGAGTCTACACAAAGCAGCACCTTGCCAAAGGTGTGTGATGAGCGGCTCACTGGCCTAGCTGCTTCCAAGCCACATGGGAAGGGAGAGATGCAACCCAGGTCCTCAGTGCAATAACCACTGACCTGCTGAAAAAAGGAGAGCAGAGGTTGTTTCCAAGGAAATCACCAGTATACCAAGCCCACTCCAGCCAGGCCCTGTAGGATAATGGGCTGAAGATCCCCAGACCTGTGGGTCCGCATCAGGGCTGAAACACTGGACACGCTGCAGCTGAAGTCCTTCACCACATGAAAGTGTGGCATTCACAGACTTCAGGCCAGGCTCAGACAATCACTGAGGGGCAGCTCTCATCGTCACAGCTTTGAATTGAAGTGTCTGAGTCCTGCCCAAGCCCCATGATTGCATCCCACCCAGAGCTGGATGCACTTCCACAGTCACTGCTCTGCCGTTCCCAGTGCTGGTGCTCTGCCTGAACTAAAAGCCAATGAAGAACCTTTAAAGTTGTTCTTACAAGACAATATAATAATAATAATAATTTAAAGACATAATATTATTGATATTAATATTATGAATTAACTATTAACATTACTACTTGAACACACTAATAACATTTTAAAGCACCCTTAATAGCTTATTCATTTTAAGAGCAATATTCAGAAGAATCACCTGCTTCCCCTGCCAGATGTCAAGGAAAAAAACAATGTTTCCTTTTCTCATTACAAGACCCACTTATGATGAGAAGAGTGCAGCCCTGTAATGCCTTCTAGCAGCTGCTGCTGAAGGGACTGAGAGGGAGGAAGATAACAGGTTAGCAGGAAAATACAAGGAGTAAGCAAGGCCAACGGCCGTGCTGGAGAATCCAAGTGATATTGCCAGTATGCAGGTGCCAAGATGGTCAAACGAGGGTCAACAACAGGTGGCATTGCCTCAACAGTCTTGCCTGTCTTAGAAGAGAATGTGCTCAGACTGAGCAAGGGGAGAGAGGTTTACTCTGAAACACAGTGACATAAGGGCACAAGGTAATGATGCAATGCAGGCAGGCCTGGAGGCTTGGCTCAGCAGGTCCTGCACGTTGCTCCTCCCAAGTGTTTGGTTTGGTTAATGGTGCACAGGACAAGTAAAAAATATCTGCATTGAGCTTTCTAGCATTCACAGTCAATAGGCAGTGAGGAACAGGCATGATGTTTGCTCAGAGTAACTCCAAACTTCTCAGGAAGGTGGGCATAGGGTACCCCATCCTTGGGCAGGACACCCCACCCTTGAGCTCAAGCCAGCACACTCCATATTGCTCTGAGCTGTTGCCATTAGGAATCTCTGCAATTCACTCACTGATGCCATTTATATTAGATCTACGAGGAGCTGGAGGATTTAGCTACCCATTTGCAACTGCCTTGAGGCATGGGATATTTTTCAAAGAATGTGAAAATCCATCACCCAGAACATCTTGAGAAAACTTGAAGGCCCTGCAAGTAGCTGTGGAGAAGGAGATTACTGTATGTTTATGCAGTGGCTAGAGATTAAGAGTTGGACTCAACAATCCTTGTGGGTCACTTCCAACTCAGAATATTCTGTGATAAACTGTGAATATCTCTGAAAAGTTTTTTGTCCATACAAGGCTTTTTACCTCAGTTCTCATATGTTTAATGCTTTGTTTTCTGAAGACTTAAAGTGTGGTTATTTTCAACAATTCTACTGGTATTTTTACCAATTTCTGCCTGTTGCTTGTAATACCAGATAGCAGCAAATCACTGAGAGAATCATACAACCTGACATGGACTTCCCCAAAGAGGCATCGGGTGACCAGGAACAAGCTTGATGCTTCAGCACCCTGACTCATCCAGATACAGATTCCTGGAAACAAGCTTTTTAGCTGCTCCATGAATGCTGTGCCAAATGCCAGCAGACTTGGACTGCACCAAACAGTGTCATTATTGAACAAGAAAGCAACAAGAATGCTGACTTCACATGGTCAAGGAGAGAAGAAGAGTCTTTCGTAAAGACACGCCTTGGGAGCTTAACGGAGGAAACACGGCTGTAGTGTTTTTGCTGTGAAGCCAGAGCTGTTCGCCTGGAGACATACCGCCATCTCCATGGATCGGGTACCTCTGGAAAGGTGAGCTTGGCGAGCTCCTAACCCAGCCACTCCTGCCAAGCAGCGACGGCCTCTTGGAAGGGACACTGCATCCCTCTGCAAGGCTCAGGCACCACTAGAGGGAAACCCAGCACCGCCCTCAGCCCTCCCCTGAGCTTCACAAGGGAAGGGGCGAGCGGCGGGGACCGCGGCGGCGGGAGCAGCGCTGCGCCGGCCGGACGAGCTCCTCCCGCCGGGATGCGGCGGCGGGGGGGAGGCGCTTTCCCCTTCTCCTGCCCCTTTCCCTTTTCCCCTTCGCCGCCTTCTTTTCTCCTGCTCCACCACCGCGGGAGGAGCGGGACGGAAAGGGGTGCTGCACTAAAACCCTGGGGGGAGTAAACAGGAAAGGACGAGGGGGAAGTAATGATAAACTAAAGTAAACTAAACTAAACTAAACTAAACTAAACTAAACTAAACTTTGTTAATTAAAATTAAATGCCGTCATAATAAACTGAAGAGTGGATACTGGGAGGGATGCTAGAGTTTCTGAGGGTCCCTCATCTCTCCCAGACCAGTAGACACAGCTCCTAATTTTAATTTAATATTGGCCAAAAATGGCTTCCTCCTGGTTCTCTTCATCTTACCAGTACGGAAACCTCTCCTGCTGGCAGAAACCCCTTGACCCATTTAGCTCCTAAGAAGATAGTACTGTTCCAAACAGCTACTGAACTGTTTGCTAGCAACAAGATAACTATCAAAGGACAGAGCAATGACAAATAAGGTTATGAGAATTATCACTACCGTAATCATCACTGTAACACACTTCACTTAGCTTATGTAACAGCATGTTTCCTCCCCCAGATCTTGTCTTTAAAGAAAACAATGCCTAGTCTTTTACCACATCCATAAATGATCTAAGTAAAAGAAGTGAAGGGCAAGTAGCAAAGGCTGCAGTTGATACAGAATTATTCAGAAAACATTAAACTATAGCTAAAAAGTACAAACATATTTCATAATGTCATGTAGCACAGCAATAAGAAGTTAGATTTTGCATTAAATTCCACATGAACAAATACACTATACAAAACCTGAGGGGGGAAATCTATATGTGCCACAGACTTTAAATGAACTGGTTTTACTAGGAAATGAATTTCAGAGCCATGATGGATACTTGAAATCAAGGCTCCATAGTGGGCAAAACACCAGAAAGAATTACCAGAATTAATAGGACTAAACAGAGAAAAAATCAGAAAACATCACTTTAGCTTTCTGTAAATCCTTCTTAACTACAGTTTGTACTCTGTATTAAAATGATAGCCAGAAAAAAATAGGTTCTGTAAAAGGTAACTAGGTATGGAAGTGTTCTCATTTGAGAACAAAATAACCAGGATAGAAGCAGGACTAGCTGAAGCTTGGAAAGGAGACAGCAGAGGGTGGTGACAGCTCAGTCACATCACAGGTGCCCTAAAAAGGTGATGAACAAAATCTCGTTCCCTGTTTCACTGAACAGAAGTATTGATTTTTCTCAATTAAAATACCACCAAGTAGTTTTAAAACAAACACCAGGGATTTTTGGTGCAGTTTTCTGTTCAGCACCATTGTCACAGGATGTCATGGAGATCAAAGATGTGGCTAAGTCCAGCAAGGGATTAGAGAAATTCACTGCAGCTTTTAAACAAAGGTATATGGAAAGCTCCTAAAGCTCTGGAAGCTAGATGCACAGTCCAGCAGTGGGACCATTACGTATTTGTCTGCTCATATTTTTCTTCTCTAAGTGTCTTCAGTTGGCCAGTGTCAGGGAGGGAGTGCTGGACTACATGACCTAGCATGGTGTAGACAAGTGGCAAAGCAGGATCACAGCAACGCTGCGATTTTCTGAAGCTCATATGAGATTTAGGTTGGAGCTGGGAACTGACTTCACACCTACAAACCATCATACCAGGAATACAGCAATAAATAACCACAGGGGCAGTTTCCCTGCACAACTGTGTGCCAGCGTTTCACTTGCTGGTCTGGAAATGAACCAGGCAGTAAAAGCGATTAGCAGTGGAAAGACACTAGACAGCTGTAATTATCTAAATGCCTTCCTATTAACCATGTGAGAAACCAAATCCTCACAATCACATTCATTAGTAAATGCTAAGGACAAACTAACTACATGAAGTTTCATTTGATTAGGCAGAAGAATTCTATTCCAATATGATTATGTTACACAGAATGACCAAAAAAAAAAAAATAAACCAAGTCTGTTTCAGAGAGCAAATGAATGTTAATACTAGCAGACAACAAAGAAGCCCTGTCCTTGTGGTACAAGGGCTGCTCCTAAAAACAGCATGGTCAGGCTCCCTCAGCTGATGGCAAAGGTTCCCAGCTCCCTGGAATGGCTCCTGTTCCCACTGCTAGACCTGTGGATGATGAGTGCAAGAGGGACAGGGCCAGACCTGCTGCAGCACATTGTAGTGATTCACCTGCATGTTAACCCCACTTAGAAAACCCTTCAATGCCACAGTGAGAACAGATAGCAGGCAGCAGGAGAAATTCACCTTGTTGATGCCTGCACTGTTTTTCACCTGAGGCAAAAGAGTGGTTCAGTGGACAGAGCACCAGCGTGAGTGGCATGAGTGCAGCCTGACCCCTGCCCAGCTCAGAGGTGCTGGGTTTTAGCCACCCCTGGCACACCATGTTGCAAAAGTGCATCACCAGTCCCTATGCCAGACACACTCACCCCTTCCTGCGTTTGCAGAGCACAAGGACAGCTAAACATAACCATTTCTACAGCCATGTGGAAATAGTATGGCAGGCATCAGTTTTCAGAGCAGGCTGCTTTCTTGGTACCTTTGCTGATTTTGTTCTTGAAATATTGATAAAGAACAAACTTTTCTGAATTAATCTCTTCCAAGAACTTTCAAGTACGGACTAAGAAGGGTCGGTATGCTGGTAGTGGGGATGGAGGAGCTCACTGCACCTTTAAGGGAAGCGTGAGGGCAATTCCAGCACCAAGCTGACTCCCACTGGATCTACAACATCCATAATTTTTAGATATTGTGGTGGCAAGCATCATACCAATGTCTAGACACAACAAAACAACATCTATGCATAATAAAATGAACAATAATCACAGTCCATCCAGAGCATGAAGCACTTCAGGGAAGACCTGTGTGCCTCCAGAGCCTAGGCACCAGTGATGAGGACAGGAGGAGAGAGTAAAACCTGAGCCAGAGGGTCAATTTCCAACATGAATTACAAGTGTGACTTGCTCTTGACTGAAACTGTAATTGTCAGTTTTAAGCATGAGTTCCCTCCATACCCCTTCATTCCCAGGCAGACAACATGGATATCTGGTGCTTGTGTGACTTTGTCCACTCACCCAGTTTAGGAAATTCAGACCCCTGTGAGACCCTTCAGGCAAGGAGGCAGAAAGGAGAATGCAGCCTCTCCTGAGAGGCTTCACCACATTTCTCTGTGGCCATAAGTCTCTCTGAAGTCCAAGAAAGCTGCCTGCCCAGAAGATGTACCTAGACATCATCTAAGCACCCTTCTGCACTGCTCTGCAGACTAAGCAAGGGACACTGCCATGTTGGCAGGTTGGGGACCACACATTCACAGAGTCCACAGGGTAGGCAGGTGACCAAGCATCTGGCTGGTCTGCTGCCCCATCCTGTCCAAACACTGCAGGTGAATTCTTTATACATAATCAAATAAAACAGAAAGTTATTAGATTTGAATTAGCATTCATTAACACAATTGATTGTGTTGATTTAGTCATTGAAATGGTCAATGCTAGGACGTTTGGATAATTATTACTGTTTAGTGATATTTCCTCAGCTAATTGTTTTTATTGAATGACTCACTTTGATGATGCAGCTGAAACTAATGTGCAGCTGGGCTCCCAAGGAGAAGGCTTTTATCTGCCCAATCCACCTCCCAGGGGCTCCATCCTTCCTGTAAGACAATGCATTTTGGTGCCTCTGGATGGTCCTTAGGGAAGACACCATTTGGGAAATGTTCCTGCCTCTGCCAATGCATGCTTGATCATATGTGGTGTGATTTCTCACAGCAGCTCACCTCAAAAGGATTAAAAAAACCTGAGCAAAACTGAGCTGAAAGGGGTTCCTTCCAAACTCGACTTGAGTGGGTGCCACCTGTGAGGGCAGCAGTGCAACAGCCGAGTAAACTATTTCCTACTCCACCCTTTTAAGCACACCCCACCCTTGCCCCATGAGCTAAGACCCTGTTCATGCTACCCTCCTGCCCCTCCTCCACAGAGAGGCTCACCCCACTCCCCCAAAACCAGGCTGAGCCCCTGCCCTGCAACTGTGCCTGCCTACATTGGAGGGCTCATGCAGTGGTCAAGCTCTGGGCTTGATCACAGGTGTCCTTCACCACATTCAGAAGGTCACAGGTAAGGTTCTGCCTGCACAGCATCATGACAATATAGAGAGATCAGAGCTGATGTCAAAGTTTTCCCACCTGGAGCTCTCTGGAAAAGCCCAAATGGGCAGACCACTGCTCCAGCAGCGAGAGCTCCTCTAGGCTCCTGGGACACAAGGACACTTTGACTGTGATGACTTCTGTCTCCCAGGTCTGCAGGGCCAAAGAACTGCCAGCTGGTGAGGATACAGGAGGCAGCTGCAATGGCCATAGTGGGATGCTGGGCTTTGGGAGGCAGAGGATACAGACAAGAAAAGGGTTTGTGTCTGTGAGGGCAGGAAGAAGAATTAAACAGTGTGACAGTCAAACAGTTGTTTCAAAGAGAGGCTGATGGAGATTTTCTTTAATGCTCTAGGGAAAATCACTCCCTCCCACCTCACTTCCCTTGCTGGCTTTCCCACAAATGTGTTTCAGAGCCTCCACGAATCTTCCTGACTTAAGCATAAAACCAAGCCCGTGACCCTAAGCCTGTTACCAGAGGTCAGTGTTTTCCCAAGCAAGTTGTATTTTTGCCTGCTCAGAAATTTGGTCTGGGAAGAGCTCGAGGACTAGTTTCCACCATTTGTACAGGATTCCTGAACATCTAGGGATGGCCAGCACCATGTGGCCTCAGGGCTATACCATGGGCAGGCCCTCCAGACGTCACCACAGCATGCACACAGGATGAGGAGTTAACAGAAGAACTGAATTTACTGCAATGCATGAACTATCTTTCCAAGAAAGGCAGGAGCTTATCCTGGAGAGATATTTCTGTCTGGGAAACACCACAACCATAAGTTAGTAAATAACTTCCATGAAATCTGAAGAAATCAGAGCCCTAAAAGGCATATGCTAAATTAAAAGTTACCCCAGGAATAGCTATGGCCTTGGAGAGAGACAAATTTGAACTCCTTAGAGGCTAGAAAATCTGCATTGCAATCTCCATCTGCTCCCTCTTCCTTCCCAATACAGCTTCAATAATGAACCACTGATCCCAGCCCACTCTGTAAGGTGCAGTGTTACTTCCAGTTCCCCTTTTCTACATGTAGCTCAGGTAGCACAGGACTGGCAGGAACAGCCACCTTCCGACCACTGCCTGGACAGCAGAGGTGAAGCAGTACCACAGGACGGTACTGCTCATTTCCTGGCTCCCATGTGTGATGGTGGCCCTGAACTTACTGCCAGTCATCACCTGCCCTGGGAGAGCTCATGCTCAGAGTAAACAGTTGGTTGCACGAAAATAAGAGGGAACAAGAGCTGTGTGAGAAAATTAGGATTTTATTATAACCTGGTTTAGAGAACCTCTGTCCTGGGACTGCAGAGCATGCAGAACATGGGACATATTTAACCTCTCTCAGCCTGCCTTTAGCCTCTCTTTGTGTAAATCAGACCACCTAACACTCCTCTAAATGCAGTCTAGCTCTTTGCTGTCCTTTGGAGATTTTCTCCCAGCTTGCTCTCCTGCAAAGAATAGCTCTGATACTCCACGTGCTGCAGCCCCACTCTCATGAACAGCCATTTGTTTACCTAGAAGAAGGATGGGCTGGACCAGAACAATGGCACCAGAAGCACATCCAGCTCTTGGACAATGCTGCATGCTCCCTGCTGACACAGCCAATGATCCAGCTCTGAGCACAGCTCACAACTATGCCAGAAAAAAACTTAGGTTAAAACCTTGGGAACTTCCCGAGCAGAGCACCAGAACACCCAGATGGCTGTTTTGCACTGAGATATCTAAAAGCCAAGCTCCTCTTAAGAGCTATCTCAGCAGCAGCTGCTGCCGACACCCCTTGCCAGCCTCAGGCAATTTGTGGATGGTAGATTGGGGTTACCACACCCGGAGCCATGCAGTCTGCCAGGCTGTGTGACTCCAGAGGACTTTCACCAACAGAAGACAGAAAGAGCAAAGAGCCTGCCTTCCTCCAAAGAGGGTGTGCACAGGAGGAGCTGACCTCGAGAGTCCCTTGGCTGGCAGTCCCTGGGCTTTTTCAGGAAGCACACAGCCCAAAGTTCATCTTCTGCTGTTGTGGGTTTTTCCTCTCAGGGTTATGCTGTTAGTATTGTCTAGTATTTCCTTCTTCCTTCCCTGGCAGCTCCCCTGCTAGCTCAGACACACAGCTACAGCACTCAGTTCATTAGCCCCTGTGTTTGCCACATCCGTCCCCAGGGAAATCCCTGGGCCCACAGGCAGTTCAGCTTCTAATTGAAGCTTGCCGTGCCCCTGTCTGCTGCTCTGGGCTCCCACTGTGCACAGAGGAGCAGTGTGCTGGCTTTCTATGTTTATCCAGGATTATTTGCACCCACCAACTTTAGGCACAGAGGCTGCACAGAGCAAACTATGTGCTGAAACAGACAGTTCTCACTGCCCACACGCAGCCAGGCTCTGACAGTCCCAGAGTAACTCAGTTAAGGTCCCTAGTTTGCTCAAAATACCATCTAGTACCACAGAGAAATTTATATCCAGATCCAGTTTTGACTTTCTCTGTAATCCAAACAGAAGGGAAAGTAGCTCTCTCTCCCCTTTGCACAGCCCTGACCACTCTGCCAGGTGAGTGCCACTTAGCTTTCCCTCCCAAATGTTCACCAGCTCAGTTTTCTGCATGGTCCCACTGTTCTGCCCTCTCCACCTTTCCAATATCCCCACTTGCTGGGAAGAACTAGAGACTGTAACATTACCAAATGTCACAGCTGTCTGCAGGGGGAAAGTCCCTTTTTAATTATTAGCATGCTCCCAGTTCATATTTTCCCCATCAGGTGCTTCCACTCTGTCTGCAAACCACATAGGGAGCTGTACTGATGGGGAGCAATGTTATTGCTGGAGGGAAAGTAGTAAAACAAGCTCAAGAAACCTGCCTTTACTTCTCTTCTCCCTCCCCAAGACTCTTTTTCCCTACATGAAACACGTGTGGCAGCAAGCTTTGCTGCATCAGGCAGAGAGCATCAGCTTAAAGCTTTTTGAGCAACATGCTTTAACAAAGCTTCTGCATGAAAAATGGGAATGACACCAGAGGAAACTTGTCTTCCAAGTGGTAGCAAATTTCAAATTACTTGACTTATATTTACCCTTAAGGCATAACAATAAAAGCAGTTTAAATTTATATAGTACATCTCATCCCTAAGGATCCCCAGAAATGCAACCAATTGATAAGCAAACAGCCCACGGTTCACACAGAGAAATACAGACCTTCCCAAGGATGCAATATGTCAGTTTAAGACATGCCAAAAATAAGCTGCAGTCAAAAAATAAAAACAGACTAGTGTAGCCAACCAGAGCTCTAGATCCATTAGACTCTGGTCAGGACACTGCAGCTAATTCTATTTTTGTGTCTGTGGCACATGGGTAGGACTTTAAATGCCCTAATTTGGACCTTGTCCTTACGTGCCAAAAATTACCCCATGCACTATTTGCTTGGATATTATATCAGTTTAAATAAGGTGCAGAAATGCTTCCTACTGCACCCACCATTCTGCTCTTTGGAGTATATGGCTGTCCCATAATAATCTCTGATGAAAAGGTTTGAGGAGGTAGGGATACAGGCCACATGGCACACGTGGCTACCTTTGGCCCTCATCCTGGCAGACAAAAATGGACTTTGCATAACCTTCCTTTCTCTCATTTGGCTGGTTTTTTAAAGCTTTCAAATTAGTAAGTCATATTATTATTAGAAAGCAGGAGGGAAATAGGTTTTCCTTGTTTACCACTGGACTAATTGTTTGGAGCTGACTGGTTCTTATCTCTGTAGCAGCTGTAAATGGGAAACTGAGATATGTGGATTTTAACTGCAAAATATTATCAGAATGACAATGTCAACTGTCCCCTGGCTTCCCTTGCACTAGCAAAGTCCCTAGACTTTTGAAGCAAGAAACCAGAGTCCTATTACAAAGGGTATCTGCATGTGCACGTACATGTACAGACAGCAGGTCTACTTCACTGATTTGCTTTGCTTTTGGCTTTAACATCCTGGGCCAAGATCTTGCTGGATGCTGTTAACTACCTTTCCTGGTACATTTACTGGGAGCCATGACCAGTCTTCGAGATTAAATGAGAGGAAACAGTTAATGGGTATCTGCAGCAGCAATCACGAAAGGATGAAGTTGAGGGACCAAACTCTGGTAAATCAACAGCACTAGACGGTTGTCATGATTAGTGTGGCAATCAGGAAATTACAATTTAATGTGTTTGCTGGAGGAAGCAGCACAAGAATTCTTCACGTGCTTTTAAAACTGATTAAAAACCTACTGCCCCTTTTCAGTATTCAGACACTCGAGGCTGCTTCTAGGAGCCCTGCCAGTTGCTTTCTGCAAGGTAGAATAAAAACAAACATCACATCCCTGCAGCGCTACAGCCTTGCCAATTGAGTGCTCAAGGCACCTAAAGTGGAGGAGGCTTTTGCAAAACCTAGCTCTTAGGTATCAGGTGCAAAATCACCTCTCATGGTTACAGTCTTTTACATTGTTAAAGTAACTTTTAGGTAGCCCTTTGGCCTTGAAGTGCCTGCTGGACCAGGCAGCAGAGACTGTTAACATAATCCCAAATTAAAAATGCAGAGAATGTTAATCTCCTCTCAAGATGATAAGCACAGAAAACACTCCTGTGAAATTAATGCAGACATAGCAGAGGTATTAAACCAGAATACACAAGCAGACAAAGAAGGTTCAGGCTGGCACAGATGACTGCAGCGTTCATGAAATTTTGCTCCTGTTTCAGCAGGGCCAACCCCCATCCCTGGATAGGTATAGCAGCTCCATCCCCTGGGAGGCTTCCCAGAACTGCAACACTTGGGTGAGGGGCCATACAGGAAACTAGGATTGTGATAGGCTCCACCCTATATCCCAAAATCTGGGTTTGTTTCTTTCTATTCTTTTTCTCTTGTGGACTATATAGAAAATTGTATAGAAAAACTGCTAGAATGTGATGGTTTCAAAAAAAAAAAAAAAAAGAAAAAGGACAGTACTTCAACAGCACAAAGCAGCACCGATGACCTTCACCCCTCCAAAACCTTTGCTTTATGCTATCTTCTATATGTCATCCCTTCAGGCAAATATTGTACAACGACTGTGCTAACTATGAGGAGTTGCAGAGAAGACAGCAGCTTTATTTGCTTTA
The DNA here is from genome assembly GCA_013398055.1 of Ifrita kowaldi. Classification (NCBI taxonomy): domain Eukaryota; kingdom Metazoa; phylum Chordata; class Aves; order Passeriformes; family Cinclosomatidae; genus Ifrita; species Ifrita kowaldi. Next base: position 182,034 of record VZRS01001344.1, read on the forward strand.
TCATTATGAGGGCTCCACTTGCCCCTGCATCTGCAGGTGGCTGCTGCTTTACCTATGGTTTTAGGGCTAAATCCCTTCTCGAGCTGTGCTTTTGGCTGCCGAATACGCAGGGTTACTGGCCCATGTCTTGGCGCCCCCATGATGCCTAGGGCCAGGCTGCAGAGCAGCAGCATCTCCCTGGGGCAGGAAGTGGGCTGGCCTCAGCAAGACTTTCCATCCAGAAAACATTTTCCATCACCTTTCCACCACCTACAACTGGCTGCCGTACTGCCAAGTTAAAACACACACAAAATAAAAGCATCTCATGTGCCTCTGAAAAGAGGCTGCTGCTGGCAAATGCTTGCTAAAAATAGTCCTGTGATGGCCTGTAAGAGCAGCTGGAGGTCACTTATAGAAGGAGGCAAAGAATACCCTTTGCTGAACTCAATTTTCAGCCATCACAGCTAAGACAGAAGTTTTCAAGTTCAATGTCTGTGTGGTTCTAGCAAAATCCCAGTTGCAGACAGCAAGGTCCTTGCTGGGCTCAATTCCCCTGCTAGTCAGAGCAGGAGCTTGCTTTTCAACTCCCAACGTCCTTTTTTGCAGAGAAGCAGATAGGAGGAGATTAATTTGTTAATTAAATTTCCCCTGCCAATTTACATTAAAAATGGGGAACTGTTTCAAAAAGCTTACGAAACTTTCATAACCTTTAACTTAAAAAAGAAAGACTTGTATGGCTTTTTTCTAAAACTGCCCAAAAGCACCACTGGGTTGTCCCAGGCCAAGTGATGAACACTGAAAAGAAGTCCAGGAATGGCACAGCTGGGCTGAAAATTAGAAACATCTGCTCACAGAAAGCCAGGCATTCTTCCTCTCCTCTGGCTCTTCCTTTCATCTTTGAATCTTCTCATAAGTTCTTGTTCAAAGGGATGCCATCCCATGGGAAAATGACAAAAGGAAAAAAAGCACAGACACTGTTACTCAGTGAGGCCAGCAATAGTTGCAAGAGAAGAAAAATTCTTCCTGGGAATCCCCTACATCTGAGAAGCAGAAGCAAAAATTCACCAGGAAAAAATTCAGTGCTGTCAGCTCTGTAGACAGACAAGGCCTTTTATCCATGTGGGATCCTGCATTTATCCAGCATTTATTACCCACAGATGATAAAAAAAGGCAGAGAGGCATCACTAGGAATGGCCAGAGAAAGTAAGAATAATGGCTGAAGATGTAATTTCTTCTTTAAAACGTTTGTTCTGTTACAGATATGTACCCTTTGAAAGAGGCTTGTCTAGCCCTGGACCAGAACTGGATATACAGGAGCGGCTCAGAATTCTTACAGTACTGATCCCACAGCACTGAAACAGAGCAAAAACTTACACACCAGAGATGCAAAATCCTCTAAATGCTGAGGCAACACCTGCACACTTGCAGGCCTTGTGGCAGCGTAACATCCATCATGTGCAATACTGCCTGAATCTCTCCAAGTGATACTCCCTGCCAAGCAGGGCAGACACAGTGTACTGATGCAGTAGCAGCCTCAGTATCGCTCCAGTGGTGGTTGATTCCCTGACATTTTAGCATGACTTCACTGCCCTGGGCTTGCTACAAGGCTTGTTTCTAACGAGTGCTGTTTAATGACTCCTAAGGTGGTCCCTCTCATCAGACTTCAAAATGATCCTCACAAGCTCAGGGATCTGTCATTGTGCAGATTGTGGAAGAAAGAGGTGTTGTGCTACACTGCACCCCGTGGCTGATGGAGCGTCTAAGAGTGTTAATGCTTACAGCCTGGCTTTCTGGCCAGAGACACCTGTGAGGACCACACTGCGGCCTTGCAGTGCTTGAAGGCAGCCTATAAAAACAGATGGGGACAGGCTTTGTAGCTGGGCCTGTTGCCATAGGACAAGGGGTAAGGGTTTTAATCAGAAGGAAGGTCAATTTAGATTAGATATAAGGAAGAAGATTTTTTACAATGAGGGTGGTGAAACACTGTTAGAGGTTGCCCAGAAGGGTGGTGGATGCCCCATCCCTGGAAAAATTCAAGGTCAGGTTGGATGGGGCATCCAGTTGAAGATATCCCTGCTCATGGCAGGTGACATGGTCTAGACGGGACTTTATTTTCTCCTAAGTTCTTGTTCAAAGGAATGCCATCCCATGGGAAAATGACCGAAGAGGGAAAGAGCGCAGACACTTAGTGAGGCCAGAAATAGTTGCAAGATGTGAAAAAAAATCTTCTTTATAGGACCCTTCCAACCCAAATTATTCTGATTCTGTGATCCTGCAGCCCCGCTTACGAAACTGACGGAATGTGGTGGGGAACGCAGGGTGCAATCAGGGCCAGCAGTGCCCAGCACTGAGGCTCTCCTCGGCCTTCGAGGGGCCCCGCAGCGCGCAAGGACCCCGACGGGCAGGGGGAACCCGCCGGGGAGAAGGCATCGGGAGCCCCAGGACCGGGCAGGGCAGGGAAATCCCCCCGGGGCGCGGCAGGGAAGCACCGACGGGCACGCCGGGGAGCAGAATACTTCCCGCCTGGAAAAACGCCAAGTTCCCTGCCGGCCCGACCTCTTCCCGCCCCTCCGACGCCCCTTCTGGGCGGCCCCAGCCGCTCCGCCCTCCCTGCCAGCGCCCGCGGCGCCGAGCAGGACCAGACCCGTCGGTCGGGCTTTGACTGGCTGGAAATTCCCGTCCTCGGCGGCTCCTCCCCCGCAGAAATCCCCCGGCCGCGCTGTATATGCGAGGCGCCGCCGCCGCCGCCGCTCACTCGCAGTGCCCGCCGCTCCGCCGCCATGATCAGCGCTCGCCGCGCCGCCGAGCCGCCCGCCATGGACGGCTACGAGCACCCCAAGAAGGAGCGTCAGGGCGCCTTCCCACTTGACGACCGCCACGACAGTGGCCTGGACTCCATGAAGGAGGAGGAGTACCGGCAGCTGGTGAAGGAGCTGGAGGACATACGGCTGCAGCCCCGCGAGCCGCCCGCCTGGGCACAGCAGCTGACGGAGGACGGGGACACGTAAGTGGGGGTCGAAGACGGGGCACGGGTAGCTCGGACACGGTTGGGAACTCGGCACGACCAGTCCGGGACAGGATGTGCTGCCGGCGGGGCGGCGCCGGGCTGGGCCGCGCCGGGAGGGAAGGGAGGGGGTGCGGAAAGTCCCTGGAGTGGCGCCAGGGAGAGGCGGCTCCCGCGGCCGCGGAAAGCCCCGGCCGCGCCGAAAGCCCCGGCTTGCGACACCCGCGTGTGACCCGGCCCGGCCCGGCCCGCCGCGCGCGGGGCTGGACGTGGCGTCGCGGGGGTTAACGCGTGTCGCTTCATTACTCCTTTTCTCCTCCCCGCAGTTTTCTCCACTTGGCCATTATTCACGAGGAAAAAGCCCTGAGCCTGGAGGTGATCCAGCAGGCAGCCGGTGACCGGGCTTTCCTGAACTTCCAGAACAACCTCAGCCAGGTACTTTCACCTCGATAGCCCCAAATCTGGATCGGCCTCTGCCACACCCACGCAGTCCCTCTGGGGAATTCCCCCAAAAAAGTCCCTTTGATTTTTTTTTGTTTTAATTGATGGAATCAATTGAATCAAAGCCTACGTTCAGGAAAGTCCCCAGCTGGCTCCAGCCGGTGTTGGTACAGTGCTTCCTCTCCCCCGAGAGAGTTGCATTTAACGCCCACATTTTTCAAATATGATGCAATGGGTTGCATCCCTCTTTATGGAGAGGTTAATGATACCCTTCATACCATTTGACTGTTGGTTTACCCAGAGAGCCCGAAGTTCATCACTTCCAGATGAATGGGCAACTATACAACAACTTGGGAAGCATAAAGAACTGAGAATATGGGCTGTGCTTTCATGCTTCCATTTGGCACAAATCACCAAGTGGTCAAGAGGTCTGCTTGTCTAGATGTAGCTGCCTAGTTCGGGATGTAACTTACAGTCTGCTTTTGCTCTTCTGCTTGCAGACTCCTCTTCACCTGGCAGTGATAACTGATCAGCCTGAAATTGCTGAGCATCTTCTGAAGGCCGGATGCGACCTGGAAATCAGGGACTTCCGAGGAAACACCCCCCTGCACATTGCCTGCCAGCAGGGCTCCCTCAGGAGCGTCAGTGTGCTCACGCAGTACTGCCAGCCACACCACCTCCTCGCTGTCCTGCAGGCAACCAACTATAACGGTACGGGCACGCTCCTGAGCAGTACAGCAGTGTCTTACTCTTTTAAAATGCCACTGTCTTGTAGGCCTTCTCACTGTTGATTATAGTTTCTCATGGCTTTAAATTTTGCATTTTTAGTGAGTGTGTTTGCCCCGCTCCTCCTTTTTTTGGTTGTAGTAAGTTGCACTCAAACACTGGAATAAAGCCTCCAAGAAATCTTTTCAAAATCCAGCCCTTTTATTCATACTGGAAGCTGGAAAGCTCTTCTGGAAAACACCGTTTTGCTGTGAATGAATGGCAAATTTAGATACCATCCTGGCCTGTCATCTTGACTTTTAAGTACTGATGAGTTAGAGTTACTGAAGTTTTCCCTCTGTGTGTTTCAGGACATACATGTCTTCATTTGGCATCTATTCAAGGATACCTGGCTATTGTTGAGTATCTGCTGTCCTTGGGAGCCGATGTAAATGCACAGGTATGTAACTTGTACCGTGAATTTAACTGAGTGGGGCTCTGTATTCTTAAGAATCAACAGATCTGACAATGGCTCTGCTTCTCCTAACATGCCAAACCTTACGCTGTTTTCACACAGGAGCCATGCAATGGCAGAACAGCACTACATTTGGCAGTTGATCTGCAGAATTCAGACCTAGTGTCGCTTTTGGTGAAACATGGGGCAGATGTGAACAAAGTGACCTATCAGGGCTATTCCCCCTATCAACTCACGTGGGGAAGAGACAACTCGAGCATACAGGAACAGCTGAAGCAGCTGACCACAGCTGACCTGCAGATGTTGCCAGAAAGTGAGGATGAAGAGAGCAGTGAATCGGAGCCTGAGTTCACAGAGGATGAAGTAAGTAGCAGTTCTCATCTTTACAAGAGAAGGGGAAAATCCTGTCCTGTGCAGAGTATTTTTTGGTGTCACTCTGATAGCATGCCCCTCTTGCTGTATAGCAGACAGGTATACAAAAGATTATGCTATCAACAATCACCAAAATGGCAGATGGGGAAGCATATAAACAGAGTAGGAATAAAATGTAAAAAATAACATGAGGGAATGGAGTTAACTTCATGTGACATGGTTCTCTGGACACCGTTCTGTGGCTGACACAGAACCTTGTCAGAGAAAATTCAAGTTCCTGGGCGGTTTTCTCCTCCCTAGCATTTGTTTTTCTAACATTCTGAGTGCTGCGTTAAATGGCATATGTAACCTTTTTGGTGTAGAAATTTTATACATTGCTGAAGTCTGGGCATGCAGAATTTGGCTGTTATCCCAGAGTGGATATGATACTTTAAGTAAGATTTTTGCATTAACAGCATTTTGGGTTTTTTCTTGCAGCTTATATATGATGATTGCCTTATTGGAGGACGACAGCTGATGTTTTAAAGCAGAGCTTTCTCTGAAAAGAAGTGACTCTATACATATGTATAGAAAAAGGACTGACTTTCTTAATTTAAAAAGAAAGTCACAATGTGGAGAGAAAAAAGAGGAGGGAAATACTACACTGCTCAGCAAGGAGAAGGAGCACATAATTGTAACAGGATAGTTCCAGGATCTGCCTTGTGTTTAAATAGAGGAGTGGGATTTGTAACATCAGTACAGGCCTGTGCTTATTCACACCACCTGATAAAGAGCCACATAGCCAATCTTCTCAGCCCTGTGAAGGTAACAGACTACACATCCAACCTGCTCGTTACAGGGAGCTCTCTTGTGGCATTAAGTTCTACAGGGAACAAGTGTCCTTTCATGGCAAGGTGGACTCATGCCAACACCCCTTCTCAGAGACTCTGCATTCATTTGTGTTGGGCTGGTGGCAGTCCCTGTCCTTTCTGACTGACCTCAGCTGCTCTCAGTGGGCTGTCCCAGGTGGAGGAGTCAGACCAAGGGACCGGTGTCCTCTTGGCTCTTAGGCAAACGTAGCAATAATATTAACTGTGGGCATTGGAAAAGTGTGTTTCACACCATGTGTGTCATAATTGCTACACTTTTTAGCAACTGTATATTGTGTAAATACTGTACATTTTTTTGTTTATAATTATTTTGGTACATGTGAGATATGTATTTATTAAAAAAAGTCAAATTACCATACCTAGTCTGTGAAATGATTCATTGCCCAACTCCCTGAGATCGTGGGAATCTACCTGGTTTGCTTTTTAAGAAACATTTAACACCTAGTAGCCCATTGGGATCACAGTCTCAGGGGTTTTAGGTGATTCACCTCAGCGGTGATAAGACACCTAAGCAGCTTGTAGCTCTCAGCCCTTCTGCAGCAGCTAATTTTGGAAGCAGACGTAGGTGTTGTTTCCTGCACCCGCTGCAGCAGGCGGATTGTGGGGCTGGGATTCCCCCTCTTTTCCAGGCTGGCAGCCCACTAGAGAGGGGGTTTTAGGCTGTTTTTGGCAGCACCCACCCACCCGTCCTCATGGTACCTTTTGTTCCAGCTCCAATACTTTGCAACTCTTGCCAGGCAGGGGAGGCTGGAGGCTTGCAGCACAGCCCTATGTCTGCTCACCTCTTGTTCGTCACCTGGCCCAGCTTTGGTGTGAACCCTGACCGCTTTGGAATTTCCAGAGGGGATTTCCGTGGGAAGAGGGAACATGTCCTGTGAAGATGTGCTGCTGCCTCGCACTCCTGAAATTCAGGCGGACGGCGTCCGCACTGCAGGAGCTACAGCTCTTGTCCAGTTCATAGCAATGAAGGATGTGGCTTTAACTGCTTCAGTTATTTGTCAAGTTTCTCTCCAGCATTCAGGCAAACAGAATCGCTCTGCCCAAATCCTCTGCTCCACCTCATTATCTGGCAGTGCATCACAGTGCCGGACTGCTTTCAGCCACAGACTTTTTAGCCTGTGGTGCGTCCGTGTAAAGGGTGGGTTGTGTAAAAGGTGACCATGCCCTGTTTGTGCCATACCTCCTGGATGGAGACAGGGAGCAGCAAAGCTGCTGACGCAGGATGATGGAGCTCTGCCAAGAGTGTTGGCCAGGGGAATTCTGTGCTGCTGGCACCCGGCCCAGCTCAGGCTGTTGGAGAACACTGTGGCCCCAGGTTGCACAGGGACACCCATTCCTTTTTCTGCCCTGCTCTTCCCAAGGGGTTCCTGGCTCACAACCTGCTTTAAGGAGGGTTTGCTGGTATGAGGAAGAACACCACAGCTGCCTGTGTGCTTCCTAATTTGCATGGCAGGCAAAGGCCACTGTGGAAAGGATTATATAAAATTGTCATCCTGAGTCATTTTTATTTCCCTTCCACTCTCATTGCGCGAGCATACCCCAGGTATATGCACTGAAACTTCCTTCTGGCAGACATGGCCACATCTGCATTGCAAACCTGCATTTTCCGGGTGTGGGGCTGGATGAGAATCTGCCAAAGCTTTTTTTGTGTTGGGAACTCACCTTGCACTCTGACCAACCATTAAACCTGAGCTGGGAGCAGTGACTGTGGGAGTTTGCTCACTTGCTGCTACAGGTTTTTTACCAGCATAGAGTCCCAAGTGATTCCACGGCTGCAAACAGAAACTGCAGTGTTCCACTTGCTGCATTTCAGTTTCCCCTTTCCAGGAGCTGGAAATGCTGTCAAGGCCCTGCAGAGGCATTCACCAGCTATAGCTATCAGTGGTCTAAAAGTCCTTGGGTACACGGCTGGACCAGGTATGCAAATATTTACATAGATACCATCTGAAGGCAAATACTTCTCATTTGAAGGCCAGAGGGATGGAGAAAAATGCAGTTATCAGTAGTACCAGGCTGGCCGAGTAGTTTCGGAGACAGTGGTAGGTTCTCTGCTGCCCATTGCAGTATTTAGACAAACAGTATCTAGAAAGGCACTGCTATAATCTTACAAGAATTCTGCAATGACTTAATAAATTAAGCAAATGTTCTGCTGTACGAGGAAGTTTTGAAGCTAAACAAATCATTGCCGAAATACCACATGCTGCTTTTGCTACTGTTTGCCTCCACCCGTCATGCAAAAGTAACCATGTAACACATGCGGGGGAACATGAGTAAAGCAAGTAGGACAGAGATTCATGTGAGAACGTGTGTTTGTTAGCAAAATAGGTTGGGACGTGTATTCGTGCTTTGCTGATGCCGGATTACTCATTGGAGAGCTTTGCCTGTTCACTTGATGATATGGGAAGACTGTCCACTGTAGGACAGCCCCCTGGCACCCCCAGTTTTGAGCATGTGCCCTAAACTGCTGCATGTCCACTCTGCCTCTGCTGTTTCCACACCCATGCCTTTAGAAAGATCTTCTGAGAGTGGTTTTGGTGGTGACCTGCCTTCGTACTGTCTTCTTGGCATTCTGGTAGATACATTGCATGGTCCCATTTGTAGGACACAGAGCAAGAACTCCTTATGCATTTATTCTTCCAGCATCACTTTTTCCTTATTCAGCATGGCTCCTATTTGCAGAGCACACTAGCTTGTTCTTGTTTCTACCAGTGCCTCCCTGCACTGGTCCAGGACTCAAAATTCTGTCCCAGCACCTTTGCCATGTGCCCTGTGTGGCTCTTCAAGCTTCAAGAGCATCCATGCTGCTGCAGATCGAGCTCCTGTGAAGTTCAGGTTTAGTTTCCTAACTGGCCCTCTCTCCGTTAGCCTACTCACTTTTGTCAGCCCACGCCATGCCTGTGTCCTCTGCTTTTATTGCCTTTGGCACTCAAATNTCACCCGTCATTACATTACACAGCATGAGGTTACATTTTGTTTCCAGCCTTTCCCTGCTGCCCATTCTTGTAAATCTCTTTGATAATCCCACGGGGATATTCCCATACTTCCTTGTATTCCACACAAAGAACAAAACTCCTAATTTCCTCCCACACCCTCCTCTTCCTCCTTGCATTCCTGCTCACTGAAGGCCTTTCTCACCCAAACCACAACCAAGATGCCACTTCCAGTGCCTTTCAGCCTTCTCAGCATCAGCCCTGGACTTGTCAAGAACCTTACAGTGGTGACGGATGAAATATGGACTGCCAGGGAGGTGACGTTGGACAGCAGAGCCCAAGGCCTGATTTTTCCCCCAGTAATTTAGAGCCCTTCTCTTCCATTCNTGGGAAGACTGTCCACTGTAGGACAGCCCCCTGGCACCCCCAGTTTTGAGCATGTGCCCTAAACTGCTGCATGTCCACTCTGCCTCTGCTGTTTCCACACCCATGCCTTTAGAAAGATCTTCTGAGAGTGGTTTTGGTGGTGACCTGCCTTCGTACTGTCTTCTTGGCATTCTGGTAGATACATTGCATGGTCCCATTTGTAGGACACAGAGCAAGAACTCCTTATGCATTTATTCTTCCAGCATCACTTTTTCCTTATTCAGCATGGCTCCTATTTGCAGAGCACACTAGCTTGTTCTTGTTTCTACCAGTGCCTCCCTGCACTGGTCCAGGACTCAAAATTCTGTCCCAGCACCTTTGCCATGTGCCCTGTGTGGCTCTTCAAGCTTCAAGAGCATCCATGCTGCTGCAGATCGAGCTCCTGTGAAGTTCAGGTTTAGTTTCCTAACTGGCCCTCTCTCCGTTAGCCTACTCACTTTTGTCAGCCCACGCCATGCCTGTGTCCTCTGCTTTTATTGCCTTTGGCACTCAAATNCCTTGCATTCCTGCTCACTGAAGGCCTTTCTCACCCAAACCACAACCAAGATGCCACTTCCAGTGCCTTTCAGCCTTCTCAGCATCAGCCCTGGACTTGTCAAGAACCTTACAGTGGTGACGGATGAAATATGGACTGCCAGGGAGGTGACGTTGGACAGCAGAGCCCAAGGCCTGATTTTTCCCCCAGTAATTTAGAGCCCTTCTCTTCCATTCCCAGCAGCTTTGGAAAGTGTAAAAAGCAAGGGCAAAAGGCAACCCTGCACCTAGGGACATGCATGGGGAGGCTTCATGCTGGCTCCAGCACCAGCCTGACATCCTCAGTCATGAGCAGGCCCCTTTCACCATTCTTTCCCACCTGCTTGTTCTGCCACTCTTGGGTTATGGTGCAGCAGGCTCCTTGCACCCAGCTTGGGCTATGTGAGCTGGTTGACACATGGATGTGGGTGTGTCTGCTCCCTAAACAGAGACAGGTCTAACTTAGAGGCCTTAGCCTTACTGTCTTCTCCTCCTCCTTCAGCCTTTTGACATTAGGAAGGCGTCTGTATTGGCTGCTTAGCATTTTACACACCAAGAACTCTAGGGTAAGGCAGGGGCCAACAGACAGTGTTTATCAACCATGTATCCTGCATGCAGCTGGTGGACACATCTACCTGCCTTCCTGCAAGGACCTGATGCACCAGAAGGCAGTGAGGCCACCAGGACCCTTAGTTTATGCCTAAGAGTGGCAGCCTCACTGCTGCTGACTTTGCCCCACAGCTTCAATTCAGATTTGGGTGAGCAAGATGGTTGAGTGAGTAAAGGAAAAGGTGAAACCAGAAAAAAAACCAAGGAAAGACACTGTGATCTCCAGGGTGGAGGACAAGTAACATTTGGGATTTGTTTTAATGGGAAATGTTCAATGATGATGGACTCTGGGTCAGGCAGAGGCCCAGCACATACCAGGAACAACATATTTTTCTGTGGTAGCTGAGCTGTGAAAATAATTAAGCATGTGGTTGTTCCTAGATGTAATAACTGCAAAACAGAGTGCAGGAGTGGCAGGGAAGAACCTCTCCCTGGACAAATGGCTACCCTCACTTTAGTGGGGTGGAGGAAGGGCTTTTTCCAGCATTGCTGTGCTCCCAGCACCAGCACTTTGCTGAAGGGTGAGAACAGCACGGTGTTCCGAGGGATGAGGGAACAGGAAAGTCCTGTCCCCTCATGCCAGCCGGGACAGAAAACGTGACCTGGACAGCTGCTGCACCGCCTCTCCCCTACTCCAGCAGCTGCCTGTCACAGCTCTGGCATCGCTCACCTCCTTGTCCCTTCTCTGAAGCATTAACAGGAACAGAAGGTTTCTTTTAAATCCTGACACATTTATCAAGCCATAATCCAAGAAGTCCAGAGAGATTGAAACAGAAACTCCCCCTGATACCCTGGAGGTTTGACTGCCTGCCCTTGCCATGATCCAGTGCTCAGATTTTCCCAGGACAGTCTCCTCATCCAATTTTCCAAACAGGACTTTCCAGTCCTGTCAGAAGAGAGCTGGGATTTTCCCCGTTCTCTCCTTTCTGCAGTTTTCCCCTGTCACAGCGGCCATGAACCACGGCACCGGGCTCCATTGCCTCTCCAGATGCAGGAGTGCAGCCTCTTACCTGCCCACCACCAGCGCCAGGGGCTTCCTTGCTCTGAAGGAACAAGCCTGCACCCCTTTAAATTAAATCCTTTTCCCATTCAGAGTTTTAGCTAGTTCAGATTAATTTTCCTGTGCATCTTTCAAGGGGAAAGTTTTCATCTCTCCAGCTGAAAGTACAATGTGAGCAAATGTATGGTTCAAGAAAGAGCCTTAAAACACAAATATTTTTAACATGCATGCACACCTTGAAGGGCACACAGCTACAATTACAGTGCAACACTTAGCTTGGTTAATTATTACTCCTGGATTTCAGTAGCTTGAAGGAGGGAGTTTCCCAAGGCCCTACGGAAGACTCTGAGTGCTGCTACTCTGCTTCAGCAACGCTTTGTTCTCACCAGGGAGTGCCCAGGGGTCAAGTGAGAGGCAGCCCCCCCGAGGAGCACGGACCAGTGGGAAAAGAGAGCCGGGCCGTGGTGTTTGCTCCCGCAGCGTGGGAGGACCGTGTGGTGTTTTTCCTCTCTGCCTCGGAAAAGGACACACCACGTCTCAGGCAAAGCTCTGCATGCATACTGAGCTGAGGACTGAAAGTCAATAAGGATGGCTGCCAAGCCTATGCAGCACACAGAATGAAACCACCCTTCTCTTTCCTTTTTTTCTAAGTGGATGGGTTTCCATTCCAGCGTGCGTCAAGGCTGATGTTTCTGGATTTCTTCCAAAAACTTAGATCTGACCCCTGGCCGCACCTTCTCTGAGACGTTTTGCCCTAGCAAACAAACAAACAAGCCCTCCCCTAAGCTGCATGGAGGCTCCTTACCCCAGGCTGCGCCAAGCAGAGCTTGGGGAAAACACTCCCAAGGCAGGGGATTCAAACTGCCTCTGACCCTTGAGCACATTTGATCTCCACCTCCTCTCTAACAGTCTATGAACTAGGCCGCTAGAGTAAAACAGAAAATTAGTAGAACACCCAACACCTTCTGTCTGTCCATCCACTCCAGACCTCTTCATGCTCCTGCATGTGCAGCCTTGTCCCCTGGCAGTAGCAAGCTGAAACACCGAGTGCTGGTCTGCTGGACTACCCCACTGTGGGAGGGGATAGCTCTCAAACTGCCATGGCTCCTGCCTTGATAACCACTCTTGTAGACAGCACTCAGACCTATGGAAACTGGAATAACAAGGTGCAAACAGGGTTGGCCCTATAGCTGTGGGAGGCTGGCAGGCTTCAGCTGCAGTCAGCCAGGTTCACACAGACGATCAGACAGAACAAGGGCAGGTTCAGCAACTGAAATGGCAAGAAGGCAGCAGTGCCACAAGGATGCAAATGCTAGGTGGGACACCACCAACAACAGCAGATAAGGTCCACTGTTAAGGTAGTCTCATTCCCTTCACAGCCCAGCTCAGACATAGCACTTTTCATGTAGAAATGCTTAAGGTGATGCCTTTTCCTGGTCTTAAAATCAAGAATCAAACACTGTTAGAAGGGAAAAAGGGGTTTTACCTTGGTGTTTATTTTAAGGATCCTTAGGTGCACCACGTCCAGGTGGAATGCGCTGAAATGCACACCCCAATGCACACCCATGATAGATTGGGTATAACATTATAGGTCTTACTAACTAGCATATTTATCAAAGATTCCCCAATGACAGGCTCGAGTTAGCCCCCCCCCTCCCCCCCAAGGAACCTTCCCCCTGGATGGTCCTATCTTCGTTTTCAAAATGTGTTCTGGAGAGGACCTAGGTGTCTGGGGCGCACTGATCCCTAACTACAAGGTTTCTAAGATGTTTAGTCTCCTAGCTTGACAAGTAAGTCTAAGAATGTAGGCTAAATACCACTAAGAATACAAAAAGTTATCAACAGGTATATAAAAGGGGTATAAAAGAAAAGGCAAAAAATCGTCTTGGCCTCAAAGGTTTCCCCACAGCATCCTCTCCTCCGACTCTGTCCCAGAGGAAGGGAGGTGAGCTGGTCCAGGCAAGGCCAGGACTCCAGGACTGCCTTCCTGCCCTTGGTGATGACACAAAAAGCCAGTTTCTCTTCTCCACACAGCTGGACTGCCAAGGTGATCAGATCACCCACTTCCCTCCACAAGACACTCCTGTATCTGAGGGACTCATAAAGTAAGGAACTGATAATTCTGTTTCCTTTTTCAGAGAAGTCCACGCAAAGCAGAAAAGGGAAACCAGGCCATTTACTTGGCCGTTGGGTTCCTTCCATGAGCAGTTCCAGGCACATGGTGGCATGACCAAGCAAGCCTACCTAGGTATGGTGCTCTGGGAAGCCTCTCCCTAAAAACAGCTGTGCTGAGGGGCAGAAGGCTGAGGACTGCTGTACATGCACTGTACAAAATTAGAGCATCTCATTAGAGCACATGGCAGCTCCATGCCACAAGTAGGACCACAGACATTTCTTCCAAAGACGTGTGTATGTGTAGAAGATGTGAGTGCAGCTGAATCCTGGGAGTGAGTGTCAATATCTCCAGATTTTCTGCTCAAAATTTAAGAATGAGTAGAATGATTCAAAATAGCCTTTTTTTTTTTTCTGTTTTGCAAAGGAAATCACAGAATCACAGAATATGCTGAATTGGAAGGGACCCACAAGGCTCATCAACTCCTGGCCCTGCACAGGAACATCCCCAAGAGTCACACCATTGTCCAAATACTTCTTGAACTCTATCAGGCTTGGTGCTGTGACCACTGCCCTGGGGAGCCTGTTCCAGTGCTGCTTTTGCCATTAACATATTTGAAAAAGCTCTTTTTATTGTCCCCCACAGTTCTGGCTTCAACTCTAGTTGAGCTTTGGCTGCATGAATTTTCTCCCTATGGTGGCAAGCAATATCTCTCTATTCTTCCCATGTCACTTGACCTTGCTTCCACTGGGCATACACCTTCCTTTTTTTTCCTTATTTCCAAGGGAAGATTCCTGTTCAGTCAAGTCGGACTTCTGCCTTACCTCCTTCACATCTGCTATTGCCTGCTCCTGTGCTCTTAGGAGGTGATGCTTAAAAAGTGACCAGCACTGATGGACCCCAGCACCTGCAAAAACATTTTCCCAGGGGGACCTTGCTTGCTAATTCCCTGAGCAGCCTGAAGGCTGCTCTCCTCATGTTGAGGTTTTGCTGGCACTTTTCCTCCTGTCAGATGTTTTGCTCTTTGTTTCAGTTAGAAACAATGAATTTTTAAAAATATATGTAAGACTAAAACCATATTGAGAACTTCCCAAGTGAAACAGATTACTTCCTTACACTCAGAGAACAAGAATTTATTTCAATTTTTTTCTTACTCATTGGAAACTTTAGATGTTTGTTTTCTCACTCACCTGAAAAATGTTTTCTCCTAAGCTTTTGCGATTGTGACATAGCAGAATTTCCGTCCTCTCCCACTCTTTTCCTGAGTCATGTGAACTGGGCATATCTCCATCCTGGGGCTTACCATGCCATCTGTGAAAAGCCAACCCTCAAATCTGCATCCAATTACCATCTATACAATAGCTATTAAACTCCTCATGCTTGCATAGGGACAGATCTTCATTTAGCCTTAGAGCTAGCAGCCTTCCATCAGGTCTGCTTGGCTCTGCTTTCTCTCACCCTCACAGCATCTAGCCCCCTTCACACACATACATCCTATTCCCTCTAACCATTGACTCTACCTTTTGGCTGCTCTAAATATACCAGGAAGAAAACTCAGCTCATTGGAGGTGATATTTTCAAAATTGATCCGGAGGACACTTTTATGCTGAAGGTTTTGGGGCTGCAAAGCAATCTGTGTCAAGTGTACAGCTTTTGGATGGTAAACTGATGTTGATTCTGACACCAACCAGTGTCCTGCCACCGGATATTTTGCCCATGACTTAGACCATATCTGGAGACTGATTCAACCCACGGTGTGATGCCAATGTACATCACCCAGGGAGTGTTAGGTATTTCCCATGCAGATGCTTTCATTCAGCAACAAAGCATACGCAGTTCAGTGTGTCCTCTTCCTGGAGGCAAGTCCCTGGTGTTGTAAGCACATTCATCATGAAACACCACCACAGATGGCTTCTCAACATCACCGTAGGAAAATGTTATCTGTAGCTATTCTGCTTCACTGAATTTACAGCTGGGCCCTTGGATGCTGTCAATAGAAATTGCATGTTCCTTGTAAGCACAGGATAAAGGCAGGTCTGTGTAGACTTAAGAATAATTTTGCTAAATGGCACATGAAATATCATCTTCATCTCCAATCCCCAGAGGTTCTGAGTCCTATCTCTGAAGACACCAAGAAAATAACTTGGGAGCAGCCTCCCTTTAGGCCATGGCTGGCCTTCTGCCCAAGCTGAGGTGTGCAGGTGAATCAATGAGGATGCTGCTGCTGGACAGGGTGCTGGCAATGGCACAAATGATCCTGCCTCTCAGTGTCCCCTCCTTCCCACGTCTGCCCGTTGGTGCTGCAGGGAGATGGAGAGCTTTTAACCGAGGCTGGGTCTGAACCTGGCCCAGCCAGAGGAGAGAATGGATGCACGCTGCTGCATGCCATCACAAAGAGGTCTTTTCAGGGTGAACTAAAAAGCAAATATGCCCTAATGAGAGGACAGACTTTTTATCACATTTCAATAACTACTTAGCTCCGAGAGCAGTGCTATGACACATGCTTCACTGAATTTGCAGCTGGGCCCAGTTGCTGTTTGCTCCTGCTGGCAGCTGAGCCTGCATACAGGACCAGCCACTGGATGCAAGTGCTCCTGACATCAAAGCCCGTGGTCAGGGCAGGCGGTGTCCCCCCAGTGCCTGGCACTCCAAGCCCTATTCCATTAGCAGTAGAGGAGCAGCCTCAGTAAACCACAGTAGGAAGTCAAAGACAAGATGTGTGAGATCCGTGAAATGTGCAGAGTATGGTCCCACTGAACCTCATCAGTCTGTCACTGGAGGGTGGAAATCCAGAGTTCAAGGCACGACCCACCTGCAGTGGATGTAAACAGTCGTGACATTCAGAAGCAAGCAAGCTTCAAAATGAGAGCAAGCACTGCAAAATGTCCCCTTTAAAGGGTTAAAGCAGAGAGGCTCCTTCTGCTTTTAATCTCCAGTGAATGGAGCAGCTCACCTCCCCTGAACTGAGCCTCCAAGAGCTCTTCAGAACGGAAAGTGCAAGCTGGTGCAGTGATGGAGCTGCTTTGCATGGAATTTCATTTTAACCTTTTTTTAATGAAACAGAGGTTAGAAAAAGAAGCAGTGGTGGTACATGCAAATATCTGCAAGGCATCAAAGCTTCAGCAGGGAACCTGCTTAGCCCTGTGGTCCCTGAAATGTATGGTTAGCACTTATGATTGACATAAATTTTGCTGCAATGGCTGATTACTCCCCTGGCTGCAAAATGAAGTGCCTTTATCCCATCAACACCAGTTGGCTTTTTTTTTGACTCCTGCTCAGACAGGATCGAAATATGTACTGAAGATCTGTCCCTGAAAGTGAGAGCTCGACACGCATGGCTGCCTTACAAGAAGTATAGAAGGAAGAGGAAATTGTTTGAACTGTGTGTATGTGGCATGGGCTGCATCGAGCTGCAGATAGGATGATTCTTCTCATGTGCAGTGCAGCAGCTACATCAGTGTCTCTCTCCCTCTTATAGCTGATAGTTAATCATTTCTTTCAGAGCTGTAATCATATACCTACTGAACTTGCTCCTGCATAAACCCAGAGCATCTCCCTTTTGCTAACTGGCAACCTGCTGGGCCCTCTGTCTGTACACAGCACCTCACAGAACTCATGTACAATGCCAGACACGCTGCTGGCACAGTTTTGAGAGTCCCCAGAAGGGGCCTCCGCGAGAGCTGTACACTTCCAGCATCTGCCAACTGGGGCTGCAGATGTCTCGAGAGAAAACCTCCCTTTGAGAAACCAGGAAAGATCAGGCTGATCAATACCAAAGGAATGAGGGAGAGGTAAAGAAATGTTTTTGCTAGCAAACAGCCAGTAATTTAAATTAGGAATTGCAATAGCAGCAGTGAGTCTGACCGAATGTGGTATTAGCCACTTAAAATACTCACAGTACAAATGTTCTAAGTCTCCAATGGGAAAAATGAGGTACAGATAGTCAGTGATTTATGCTGCAGCATAGGAGGACTCAGTCTGCTCCTTAACAGCACTGAGGACAATGAGAAAGTAAAATATCACCTTTCGTCCAAAGCACCTTCTAGTAACAAGTGGCACAGACAGGGTCTGCCTCCATCTCTGCTGTTCATCATGTGTGTGACTGGGCAAAGCCACTGCCACCCCATCCAGCTCTGCTGCTCCTCACCCAGGCAGGCAACATGTGCACCTCAGGGCACCACAAACCAGCAGACACAGAATGTTGCTGTGGGACGTGGAGTCACAGCCCACACAAGCTTCTGGCCCACAGCTTCTCTGCCCAAGCTTTGGGCTGCAAACTCCCCAGGGCAGGAACTGCCTTTAAATAGGTGTTTGCAGAGCAGGTGCTCCCAGGGCAGATGCTGCCTGGAGTTTATGTGCTACCTGTCCTCTCCTCTGCAGAGCCATGAGGAACATGGACTGGTAAAGCCATCAGCTACAGTGTTAAAGCAGCTGCAAACATACCTGCTTTGACTGCTGCTGGGACTGGCAAGATTTGGGCTGTTGTCTGTGCACTGGGCCTCCCTCGCATGCTTTAGGCTCTACTAAGTTAGCACACTTCCTCCAGTGGTGTGCAATAAGGTAAGGTAAAAGGCTGTGGACTCCAGTAACCAGAGCTATTTGGAAATTCAGGAGGATTTCTTGCTGGCAGGGGCCCTGTGGTATGACGGGTTTCACCTTTGCTCAGCTTTGCTGGCAGAGGCACCCCATGCAAATGTTGTTCTCTAAGCTTTCACACACGGGACTTTCAAAGGGTTCATGCTCTTCAGAAAAAAATGTATAGGATCAAATTTTCCTATGGCCCCCCAAGTAATTTTATTAATCACTAGGACAAATCTCAAATGTCTTTCAACACTGAGAAATTCCACTTAATCACAATCTGCCCTGCTACGACCTTCTCGGCATCAGATGGAGAAAGAAATGATACAGCAAGGACCTTAGTCACACTAATGCTGCTTCAAGGCTGAGCTGGGGAATGGGACATGAATCATCTTTGCCTTTTCTTTCTTTCAAGGGAAGTACAGAAGACTGCTGCTCTGAGAGTGAAACACATAAATCAGTGACAGGTCTTCCTGTTTCCTTTCCGTCTCAGGTCCCTGCTGTGTTCTCCTTCCCTGCACTTAGCCGTATCTACTGAAAAAGCCCATCTCTCTTTCAAGCTACTCCTTGGAGATTTGTTTACCACATCTTAGCAAGTGCAGAGCCACACAGAGCAGTCGTCCAGAACCAGCTGGCAGAGTGAATCGCAGGATATTTTCCAGACAATCCAGTTCCTCCTTACAGAGAACTTCTCTGTGTGTACAGAGGCAAAAGGGCAGCGGGATGTGGAGCTGGGAGATAAAAGACCAGTTCCTTGGAAAGGTGTAAGCATGGCAATGATAAGCATTGCATCACCTCACTTCTGTGTACCTGCCAGCTTGCAGGAGTCCACTGAGCACATCTGCTGCCCAGAACATAGAGCAAGGGGCTGCCTACACAAGCAAAGGGGAATGTCAAGGCTGGAGGTGCACACCCAGCCTCAGGCTGGCCAGCACAGCAGGGCGAGGGAGGTTACTCAGGATCAGAGGTCATGACAGATCTGTTCTATGAAAAATGTTTTTCATGGCCTCTGCTTTTGTCCCCCTGATCTGAGGCATGCAGAAAGAAGCACGCCCTAGGACAGCAGACTGTCCCTTTCCCGTAATGGAATAACTGAGCAAGGCTTGCTCCAAGGTACTGTAACACAGGGAGCAGAAACCCATACTGCATGGAAGGACAGATGCGGGAACCCAAAGTGCAGAGAATGTTTCTCTGCCGACAGAGAGCAAGGGGAAGCAGCTGGAATATTTTTCCCCTCTCTCGTCTACTAGAAAATGCATAACCACAACTCTCCATGGGTGCAGCCCCTCAGGAGAGGAATAGATATCTTGCTAGAAGAAACCAGCATTTTTAATCTAGATATGCTTTGAGCAAGGCTTAGGTGACACTGGCATGAAGAGCTGGAGCTGAACTCTGCACTAACACTCCCCGCACCACTTCAGCCTGCTCCTGCCCAACAAAACTTGAAGATCTTGTAGGGCAGGCTGCCCAGCACGTCTGCCATGGCTCCCTGCCAAAGCATCCGGGAGCTGCAGCCCTTGCCCCCGCAGCTGGCAGCCAGGCATGCTGCTGGGCCTGCCTCTGCACGCTGCCTGAAAAGCTGGATCGAGTACAAGGCTTGGGCTCTGCGGCCAGGCAAAGCATGTGACTTGTTGCAAGCAAGCTGGGTCATGGTTTGCTGCAAAAAGTCCACAGTGCATTGCTAGGGAGAAATCCCAGCAAGGTGCTTGGGCAGGCAGGGGTTGCCCTATTGCTGTTTGGGGTTTCCTGGCCTGACAGAAAGGTTCCTGTGCTGAGAGAAGCTGCATGCATGTGGTAAGCTTGGCAGGTTACACTCTTGGGACCTCCGGCACACGAGGGGACAGTCTGCCCAGTACAGCCAGGGCACATCAGCTGCACTTTCTGCAATCAAGAGTCCAGGATTTCCAAACACTCAGGTGACTGGACACAGCTGCTGTTTTGCTGGGGTTGCTCAATGTCAGCTCGGGGTTACTGGTCTGTGCTCAGTGGATCTCGTCCAGGGAAAAGGTCAGAGGAATCCTCCCCTGCACATTGCCTGCCAAGGAAGGACTGAGCCCTGGTTTGGATAGAAACTTGCGACTAATTCAGCAGGATGGTGTGTGTGTGGAATAGGTTGTCATTATTTTTGGCACCGCTTTCTTTGTTGTCAAAAATTTGCAGCCATTCAAACTCAAATGACGTGAAAAGCTGGGAATTCCCCTGCCCCCAAACCTTTCTATCACCAGAATAAAGTCACCTCCCTACACCACGGACTGTCAGGCTAGTTACAGCTCCTGGAACACCTGCAGGGACACACTCCAGCCACATAGTGATGCCAGTGCTTGGAGACAGGCATCCATCCAGCCTGCAGAGTTACCTAGAAAGAGACACAGCTCCCAGGGTAGGGTTTTGCTGTTTCAATCCCAATGATCTCCCTCTTTCTCCCAGCCCACTACCACCCTGGAGCAGCCAGCCATGTCCAGTCCTGGCTTCTGACAGCTGGCACTCTGATCTCACAAGTTCCTGTGCAAAGTAGGTTTCTCAGCTCATTGAACTCCTGTGTTCTGTTTGATTAGCTTTAACAGCTTGGAGGTGATAAACCGATCTGTTCCTAGAAGCCTTGCCACAGGAGCTGGCAGCCTCTACTGGCCACCAGAGACCGCTCTGCAGGAAGGGGCTGCCAGGAGTTACACGAGCAGGGAAGCCCCTGGGAGGAGATATTACAACAATATCCTCAGCATCCAGGATGTGGCGACAGGTTCCAAGGTCACTCACCTCCGTCAGCCCCAGCACGTTTACCTGTCAGGCACTGCAGCAGCCGCACGTGTTCTCTGAACACTTGCTCAGTGTGAGAATCAAAGCTGTGCTTGAGGCCATCTGAGCTCCTGTGATTATACTGCAAAACAGAGGCCTCATCCTCGGAGTTGAGCACACCCGTAATTAATGCCAGGAATGATCAACCTTGGGCCCACACGGAGCCACTGAAGGAGCTGCTCACATTGCTCTCCATGCTGCAATTGATTTGCCAGCCAGGCTATTGCAAGCTGTGTCAGGGTTACATGAAGAAAACAACTCATTGAGCAACAGGCTGAGTTTGACATTTAGTAAGACCACTCCAATCACCAGCCCAGAGGTCTTTCCAGTCTGGTGTGTTGCCTTCAGCCATGACTAGTGCTGGAAAGGCAGGGATATAAATAACCTCACCATCGCTTGGGCTCTTAGGCAACTATTAGTTCAGGCCAGTGCAGGGCGATGCTTCTGCCCATGTTGGTGTCTATCTTAACTACCCAACAGCAGGAGAACTAAGAGCAATATAATCCAGTCCCAGCAGGGGCTCATGCTGCAGGGCCTCCAGAAGCGCATTCTAAAGTGCCACAGGAATACAGCAGCTATTTCATCCCAGCTTCAAGAAGAATTACTTTCTGTCCAGTAGTGGCAATCAGCACTTGAGCATGGATCGCAAGAGAGATTTAAAACCCTAAACTGGGATGCTGATAGGCTGTGAAAGCCTGTATCCAAAGCCTGTATCCAAAGCCAGCACCTGGAAAGCCTGTGCTCAGCAGCTCCGTACCTCCTGCAGCATGTGGCCTCACTCACTAGTGGCCTCTCTCTTGGCTTGGAAGCCCCTGAACAGCCAGGGGTCTGCGTGAATGCATGCCTCACCCAAGGACAGGACCTTTCAATGGGCCCACTCAAGGACTGCTGGATCTTTATTCCCTCCTGGCCAAGCAACCTAATCCCATACTCTTGCACTCTGTCCCTGACCCTATGCCACTGTCCTGAATCTCTGGCATTAGGGAAGAAAAGAAGACCACATGGCCCCCCTTCTCAACTCTCTCTATCTGGGGGTCAGGCCTCATTTCCATGGAAATGTGCCGGGCAGCCTTTGCACTGCAGGACAAGAAACCCCCTTCTCATGTGGATTCCCTAGCTGGAAGTTTATTATGTTCAGCTGGCAGAGTGTTACCTTTGGCATATTTCAGGAGGAACAGAGGAAGGCTGTGAAAGCCAGTGCTGTTCACACCAGACCTGAGGAAACAGCCAGCTCCAGCCGACTCAGGAGTGTGGATGTTAGGATAGGCAGATATTCTAGCAGAACCTGTGGCTTCCAGCCAATCTCCTGAGCTAACCAGCTGAGCACCTCTGCTTAGCACAGAGCTGGGCTGGTTTTTGCCCTGTGTGGAGAAGTGCAACACAGGACTGAGCCCCAGAATTGCAGGTGGAAGAGCTGATGTCCCTGGTCTGCCTGGCTGCCACAGCACTCATATCACAGCTGGCAGAGAGGATTGCATGAGCTTTCCCCTAGGTCGGTTCAGATGGAACCAGCCAGGGTGCCTTAATTTAAGTTAACCTGTATAATTTTGCCCAAAGCAAGCACAGGGAATTGCACTCTAATTACTCCACCAGCCAGCTGAGGGGGATCAACCTCCAGTGGGAGGGGTAAATAAGAGCAAGGAGACTGAAAACCTCTTCCAGAGCTGGGTCTAGAAGAATAAAAGTCCTTGTGGCCCAGGCAAGAAAACTCTCCTAGAAATCCACCAAATTGCCAGGGCAGGCAGGAGCACCAAGTCTTCCTAGCAGCAGGCAAAGAGGCTTTTGCTGAGCCTAGAGGAAAGGAGAGGTAGAGTTTGTGCACTTTCCATACAAAAAGACAGAGAGGGCCTTGAAGGCTTATCATGGGAATGAACAAGAGAAGCCAGTAGGATTACTTGGGAGCACAGAGCAGGTTGGAGGTTGGAGAGGGGCCCCCTCCGGTGAGCAATCAAGGTCAGGAGGACACCAGGGAAATAGATGTTGGCCATGCTGGGAGATAGGGCTGCCATGAGGAACTGTAAGGGAAAATGGCAACTTACATGACCGAGTGTATGCCCTATTGAAACAGAGAAAATAAAAAAAATAAGAAGAGTCTGCTGGCTCTCAGTGCTTTGCCATGTCAAATGGAAGCATCAGTTTTCAGCCCCCTGCAGGCCCCGGGGCCACCCAGCATCAGGGAGGAGAGGAGCAGCACAGCTGTCCCAGGGCACAGGTGCTGCCTGTGCTCACGTACAGGGGCTCACCTTGAAAACAGGCCTGGCTCCAGGTAGGCGGGCACTGAGCTCCAGGGCCGGCTGTGAGCCAGGGGAGCCACAGCTGCCCTCAGCCTGCAAGGAAGCAAGGCTGGAGAGGAGGAGGTGGGGCACTGGAAAGGGTGCCAGCTGCTTGATGGAAATGCAATCACTTAAACCTGCTGCTCTTACCTTGGGAAATTCCATGTTCCTTCCACAAATGAAATGTTCCTTTTGCAAACTTGTTTTGGTGGGGTTCCTGCCTCCACCCAAGCTGTATAAACAAAACCAGTGCTGAAAGTAAAAGTACCTGTCCTGCACTATATGCAGGGCTCCCTTCACTTCTTATGTTAACTGTGGTGTGACAGCCACCTTCCATTTCCTCAGTAACATGCACAGCTAAATCTTTGCCATGTGAGCAGCACGTGCCATCCCACGTGGGTCCTTTTGAGAGACAGCTGACATGTCCCAAATCACCTGCTGACAGGTAGGTGTCCTGGTGACTCAGCTCTCATGACCTGCTGCTGCTCATCAAGGAGAGCTTCACCACTTCCACCCTAGCTAAGCCAGCAAGGCAAGCGTTTGAGCTGGTCGTTCTTCTCTGCTTTACGGATGCTTTATGTCACAGCTGAGCTGACAGTGCCCTTCTTTATTCCATTTCCTTTCAATGCAGAGAGCTATGGGGTGGATTTGCCGTGAAGTTGCTGTAACTGGTAACATGCTGCACTGAACACAGGCACAGCAGAACAGCTATGAGGAGAAAGATCCAAATACTGAAATGGGAGAGGATCCCACTTTGGAGGACCAAAATCAAATGACAGTGTGGAGTTGCCATGAAGCAGCCAGACAAAACCTGGTTTTGAAATTTACTGCATGACATTGCCCACAACAGCTGTGAGAACACAAGAAAGCTTCTCAGTGAGGGTGAGGGTTGGGGGCAGAAACGCAGAAACTGGCAGAAACTAAACGTGGGGAAAGGCAATTCTCAGGCAGCCAAAGAAGGTCAGGGCAGAGAGGGACGGACGAAGACTTTGCCTGAAATGGCTATCATCACAGCAAAATTACACCTGAATCAAGCTGATGCAATTTCTACCTGGATGTACTGGATTTCAGTGTAAATGGGTGTGCCACACAGATAATTTAGTTTTGGGGTTTTTTAGTTTTTTGTTAGTTTTCTTGCTTTTAGGTGTTTGGGGTTTTTTTCTCAGAAAGTGGGGTGTTTCCTATGGTAACTTGCAGTGAAAAACTCCTGTTCCTGGGTTTGGAAGGAAGAGACTGGGGAGAAGGCAGGACTTTCTTGGGCTTGGGAACACCCAGAAGGATCATCTTTCTGTCCTCACTCTCTTTTTTTTGCTTTGTGTGTGCCTGGCTGCTGCAGGAGCTGGGGGAGCTGCTGTTGCAGCTCCCATGGAAGACTACAGCAGTGGAGCTGTGCCAGGGCCGGCTCCACACCACTCATTTGGCCTGGACTGTGGTTTTCTGGGGAATCATCCAGACCAAAGAAAACACAGTGCACCTGATAGCTCTTATTAAAGAGTTTCTCACTTCCCTAGTGCAGGCAGGCAGTGTCCTCCACTGCTCTCAGTCTGAGCTGGGACCAAGCTGCCTGGCCAGGAGGAGGATGCTCCCATGCCCACTGCACTGAGGTGTCTCCAAGCAGGTGAGGGGAAAATCACTCACAGCTTAATAAGGCACATAAGGTGCCTTATGCCATTTTCTGGTTCGTATGAACTTCCCTAAGGCTATTCTCATCCACTTTCATAGTGATTCAAGTGGAAAACACTTTTGGGACCTGAGTTCTACTGAGTGTACAGCCTCAGAGGGCCACATGCTGATTGGAAGGTCAGTGACAATCAGCTGTGCTCCCCATCCTAGTCCCCTTTAACCCCCCTGTAGCACTCTGCTGCTCTGAAGCACTGCAGAAGCAGAAGGTTTGGTGCATGAGCTGAGCTGAGCCGTCTTCCCCAGTCCAAGTGTCTGTTGGGATCTCCCCCACTCATTTGCCTGGAGGAAGAAACATTTGAGGATGTTTCCAACAAGCCTGCAGGACCTGGGTGGAAAACACACACATCTGTAAGTCAGATTGGTTATTTAGGAAAAAAGGATGAAAACCAATCCCATGGGAACTACAGGCAGGATGGTCCGCAGTCCTCATGTGAAAACAAGGCACATTCCTCCCATTTTTTCAGCCAGCTTTGCCTTGCAGCTGAACACAGCAAGAGACCTTGGTAACATAACATTTCCCTGGGCATGCTTCCCCTCCCTTCCTTTTTTAAAATCTTCTTTTATTTGGTTGTTTGCCTTTTTTGTCCTTTTTTTTCTTCTGATTGGTTGTATGTGGCAACAGCTGCTTTAGGAGGAAAGTATTGCCATGTCCTCAGCATCCACTGGTTCAGCTTACTCAGCTTCTCCTCAGGGGGATTTCTAGAGGAAGGTAATCGGCACTGTGGCTAAAGCAGATCCCTTCAGCAGTGAGCAAATAATCCCTGACCTCCAGAGAGGGGCAAATGCACTTTGCTAGAATGAACTATTTCACACAGTCCACAGTAATGCCTTGTCCCTGTCCTGCTGAAAGCAGGGGGAGGAGAACCAAGGCTTCCAGTCCTAATTCTCCAGATCCCACAGATGATTAATCAGGCTTCGGGGGTTTTGTGGTATTTAAAGGAATTTTCCTCTTTGTGAAAATAGTATTTCTACTAAAGTTAAAAAGGCTGTTAAGTGCTGGTTGTACAGCACCTCTTCTCCATTTACATGCTGAGTTTGTTTTCCCTTGCTCCTTAACTGCCCAAAACCAAGAACATTCTGGCCCAAGAAGTTTGAAATTTTGTGGGTTTTACAAGCTGCCTGTGCCCAGGGGCACTGTCTATTGTCCTGACAGAATGGCGGAGGATAAAAGGAGGATTCCTCCCTCCTCCTCATCCCAGAAGGGTCTCCCGGGGAGGCGAGTCTGCAGAGACTATCATGAATGGAGCCACACCGCGTGCTCTCCCTTTTTGTTGCTCAGAGGACACTGTGTGGTTGTGACATGACAAAGGCACTGCGTTTCAGGAAGAAGAAAAGCGGAAGGAAACTGTGCAAGACAGGGGGTTCCCAGCCTATGACAGTGCCTTTAAACACGGTACTTTTGAATGGAGGAGAAGTCTGGGAACAGGGAAACCAGGAGGGGATTTTGGTACCTTTACTTCTCCTTGCTGAGCCAGTAGCTGCGATCCCAATTGAGGCTGTGGCCGTGTCCCCATGGCGGGCAGCCCACGGCAATCACCGGGCAGGCCCTCGCGAGCCAGCTGGGATCCCGTAAGCTGCAAGAGGCACACAAACCATCTCCTGCCTCGTTTGCTTCTGGGCCACTCATATCATCTGCAGGGAATTTTGCCTTTATCTGCACTGCGGTATTTGAAATGCAACTAGGTTTGAGCTACAGATGGAAAGATGTCACTGCCTATCTGACCATAAGAGGTAAAAGCATAGACCAGACCAGTCATGTTCTATCAGAGGAAACCCCACTATTCGCTGTGTGGAAGGGGAAAAAAACCAAGGAAACCACACTGTCCCAGGCAGCTGCAAAGGCCGTGGTAGTTCTCTGCTGAGCAGATACAACTTGGCTGGGCTGCAGGAGAGTCACAGGCACTAGTGCAGAAAAATCTTCAGAGGGGGAAGCACTCTGAAAAGGCCGTGCATATTCGTGAAGATTTCCACTGTATTTACAGGATCTGGACTCAAGCTCAACCCGGGGCTTGTTGAATGTTTGCTGGCATGCTGCGCCGTGCAATTACCAAGCGTGGGAATTCCCTCCAGGGTGGAGCCCGGTGCCGTAGGTGTGTACGAATAAAAACAAGCCCAGGTTTTCCCTGCTTCTTTCAGGGTGGGCCTCGGAGCTACTGGAGGTGGGGAAAATTACCTTAAAAGGTTTCTCCGCAGGTTGGTAGAGGAGTAATTAACTGCTAGGTATATGGAAGTTGGAGGGGAGAGGATTAGGACTAGCAGTGATTTAATACATTTCAAATTATCTTTATCCTGGTATTTTGTAATTTACTTCCAGTAGAACTCATCATTTTTGTCTCCAGAAAAGAGAACTGATCCATTCTCTCAGATCTAAAAATATGCCTGTGACCTGGGCATGAAAGGTTTTTAAAGACAACTGGAAAGGGTTTCTAGAAGTTGGTCAGTTTGCAGAGTCCACTCCCTAAACATGTTAAGAAATGGTTGGAATAATCATAATTTAAAATTAAGAAGAGGAAAGAAGGAAGGGTGGCAATATTTCTCACAGTAAACAGTGGCAGAAGGTCTTCAGAAACGACTGGAGATGAGAGACTAGCAGCAGGGGAGTTAACAAACCACCAAGTCCTGTGGACCCTCCTGTGGACCCACCTGCTGCAGGGTGAGCAGCCAGGACTCAGGGGCTGGCGGAGACATGTTCACCCCATTGCTATTATTGGTGAGACTGCACCATGCAAGGACATTTTCAATGAAAATTTCAAAGCACAAATCCAGGAGAAACTAGCCAGGCAGGTTCTGCTGCAACTATATTTAATGCTATTCTGAATCCCCTCCCACAGCCCGTGGCAGAAGGCTCGTGAGAGCACAGCAGTGCTTGGGTTGGCTTCCCTTCTAGCTCAGCTATCCTCACATGACCCTGCTTACTGAGGACAATGCTGGTTTTTTTCCCAGCTCTAGAAACCAACAGATGTGCAAAACTGAGCGCCCAGGTTTTATTCACTTATTGTAAATACTAGTTGTGTTAAATGCCTATCTTTCAGCATAGATGGACTTTTAGAGTTTTGCTGTATTTTATTTACTTATTTTCAACAGACCTTAAGGTACATCCGAGTCAGAACATTATGGGAGGGCAGAAAACAACACACTAGCCAGTACAACTAACCTGTCTCAGCAGCTCCACAGTATTTGTCAAGACCAGAGGGAGGGAGCTGGAGCCTTTCACCAGCTGGAGCAATTCCAGGCAGCAACCACAGCTCTTAAATGCAGCCCTTTCAAACACCGGTTTTGCGCAAACTGAACGAAGCACATGCATAAGGAGTTTCACACTCTTTGTGTGGTTGTGAATGGGGCGGCACCTACAGAGTGGCTGAAGGACCATCTGGAGGGTTGTGCTTTAGTGCTGGAGAGTGCCCTGGGCTAGCGATGTGCGTGGTGTTGGCAAAAAGCAATTGTTTATTCTCCTAGGAAACGATCCATCTGAAAATGTTTCACCTACCAACACAATATAACCGTAGCAACCCACAGCATGTGGCACAACCAAATCGAGGGGTGTGCTTTTTGCACTCTGACGGGATGATAAAACAGCAGCCTGTGCTAACTGGGTCCTACCCTCCCTGTTTCCTCAAGATCTTATCCCTCTCCGTCTAAAAGCACTGGAGCCCATGCAACTGTGTGATGAGCCAGTGAGCTGAGCCAGACAAAAGTTAATCCTGCAGCAAAGGGATGAGTACTGGCCCACAAGTGCTCCCTGAGCAGTGTCAGCTTGCATTCACATGGATGTCAGCGCTGGCACAAGGGCACTGTGGGACCAAGCAGTGGCTGAAGGCAGCTGTTTCTGACTCTGTGGACCTGTGTCCCTGCCTGTTCACACCAAGAGCCTAATGTCATGCACCTGAGCCGAGAAGCTCAAACAAGGCCCTTTGCCCACTCTGCACTTGCAGCACATCTTGGTCTTTCCAGCGCCTTTGAGAGCTCCGTGTTCCCAGCAGCGCTGGATTACAGCAGGTATCTATCCACACACGTGGATTCTTGATACAAAGCACAAGTGTTCGTGTACTGGTGTGGTATGTGTTTTGATTTGCTACCAAAGTGGGAAAGCATCACACACTCGTTATTATCTGCATTTGAAATGAAGACTGTAACATCATTTTGCAAATATGTACTTCATCAACAGAAGCGGTTTCTCAATCGCCCTGCTGAATGCACTGCACATGCTTTTATTTATCGATATGTCCAGTATCAGTGAGCAGAAAAATCCATTCCATTCTCTTTTTCTCTATTAGTAACTAAATTCCCCTCTCGAAATTGGCCTTTGCTACTTCATTCATGTAATACAGACCACTTGTAATGCTACTTATCATTAATTTGTTTTGTTATCTTCCTTTTTTCAACAACCTTGTTCTCTTTTCCTTACCTGCATACCAGGACATTCACACCATCTGGATCTGCCTTTTTTCTTCCCCCTCCAGACTTACTTTGCAGCCCATATCTGTAACTCCTGACTGTCAATTTGTAGACCATTAAGGCACTTCATACAGATGTCCCCTGATGAACTCCCTACCCAAGAGCCCAGGTCTGTTTCCTGCGTTGGAGTGAGAAAGATGTAGGTGTCAGTGCAAGGTACTCAAAGTAGGAAAAAAGTTAAAAAAATTACTTCCTGGTAAGTACTCTTGTCACCCAGGGGATATAACTATTTTTGCACCTCCAAAGCCGATTCTACACTATTTTGTACTTTATTTACTTGCTTTGTTACTAGGTAAGAGAGGTTAGTAATGGAAACTTCTCCTGGAGATAGAAATGGGGAACATCATCACCTAATCTTTTAATAAGTATTCAACAAACATTTCATGTGTGCAGACACCCACCAGGTGCAGCAACTAGGAGCTACAGGCCGAAAAAAATCCACTGGAGATTGAGGTTTCAGGCAACTTGCCACTGCCTTGTGGCAAGTCAGGCAGCCTTCCTGGTCATCACTGAAAATCCTCCCTTCTCTCCCATCCTTTCTGCTAACAGCTTTGACTCCAGCAATACTCAGCCTTCTTCCTGTTACCTTCAGGGGCAGTGAGTAACTAAGCTAACCTGGTAGCCTATTTTCAAGGTTCACCACATCCTTAGATGAGAAACATTTTTTGTTTTTTTCTGTCAGCAGGCATTTCCAAATACTGTTAACTGAAACTAGGCTAACATTCAATGCAAATACATTTCTTCACAATGCCCTAAAGGTATGCAAGGCTACAAGTGGTTTAAGGGACGGCGACAGAAAAGGAAAAGAAAGAAAAGCTGCCTGTCCCATTTGTGCTAAAACTCAATGCAAGGCAGCTGCTGTCCCCTCTGGCAGCCAACTTGCTGCAGGTTTTCTTGATACCTTGTTGAAAGTTCTGGTTTCCTAAATGACCTAACAGTGCACTGCCCAGAGAGAACTCCTGCCTAGCCAGCCATGCCAGCCTCCAGTTAGATTCTATGAATGAGGTTTCTATGGATTCTGAGAACTAATATCCCATCTTTCCCTGAAGAAAATATTTACTTACAAGGCAGAATTTTGACTGTCACTCCTACCAGGTGTGCCACCATTTTAACCAGACCCTGCTTATGGATCCTGTGCTGCACTGCCCCCTGTGCTGGTACTATTATTGCAGGGCCAACATCAAGGTTAAATCAGTGTCCACACTGAGCTATTGCTCCGGCTCGGTTTTGTTGTTTTGTTTTTTTTAAACATAAGCTTGTTTCCATATCAGGTTCCCTGGGTAACCCTGGAAATTTCTGGGCTACACAATGGTTACAGAAACAGAGGAACTGAGAAGGAGCTGCTGTAACAGCATTGTCCCCAAAGAAACCTTCCTCAGAGGAGATGGGAGTAGTCTTGATGCTGCCCAAGTGAAGGCTCGAGTCACCTGCTGACAAAGGCAAACACAACTCTGGTGAGCCAGGTGTCATCACATAGGTTTAAGTCAAAGACTAGCCAAGGGGATAATGAGCTATGGAAACTCCTGTTCCTTTGGTGATGCAGGCTGTGGTTTCACAGTGGCTTAACGCAGAGGCAGTGCAATCCCATTTCCCTCTTCCCTCTTTTACACCTTCGCTACAGTCAATTTGATCGCAGAGTAAGACGATTCAGGTCACTTATGCAACAGAGAACTGAACCAAAACCTCCAATGTTTTCCATCAATTAAGTAAAGAGAATGGCTCTTTACAAATGTAAATAAGCACCAGTGCTTGCTGAAGGAAGAGTTGGAAAAAAACCCCAGGGAGATTGAGCACACCTGCAAACATCACAGCAACATCAGATGCCACTGAATGGCATCCCTATTCATGCTCATGCAATCCCAGTCCATGCAAATTCATGCCATTTTTCTCCATCAGATAGCAAATTTGACTCTCTAACTTGAGAGAGGCTTGCTTTCTAGTCTAAGGAATCTCATAAAGGATTAAATACCCTGTGTTCACAACTCTCTATGCCACTGGGTGTCACAAGAGTCAGTTTTCTGGAAGAGGAAACAAACACAATTTGCTGGCAAAAAAATTGAAGTCTTGGCTTGCGTATGCTAATCTGCACTGCACTATGCTGGTAAAGGCTCAGATAGAAAACTTCATTCCAGAGGCTTGTGGTTCAATGAATGTATCAGCTAAGCCACGACGACAGGTAGAAGATGGCCATGTAGTGCATCTGCAGTGCCAGGAAGCTCAGCCAGGGCTGGCAGGTTCTAAAAAGAACCAGGAGAAAAACACTATCCCCAAAAAGTGGAAGCACACACTACTTGGAAGATGACTCAACTCTGCCAAGCAGTTAGCTAGATTTTGACTTAGTGATATGCTGGCTCTATTTATTCATCAGGTTTATAGTGAAGTACATTAGAGTTGCCATTTTTAACATTGCAGCACAGAATTTTCATAGATGGTGACATGGGTAAGACTATTACTACAAAAAAGATGATTGTGCTAAGAAAATCCTGGTGTAGAGCAGCAAATACTGCTAGTAACTGAGGGTTTTGACAGTCACTTAAAAATGCAAGTTTATCTATATAGACATGCTACAAAGGACAGGTTAAAATGTTTCATGGGGTTTTCTAAAATATGAGAACTGCAAAAAACAAAGTCCAGACTATTTTAAACAGCTTTGCATAAGCATGTGATGATCCTTGTTTTAGTTTGGGCATGAGAGCTTCACTGTTCCAACAGATCCTGAACCACAGGATGTCTTGCATTGTTTCCAAGTTGTTTGGGTTACAGCAAAACAACAGAACAGAACAAATTGTTACTAGCAAGAACTGGCTGGAACAAGTAAAAATTCCCATCTGAAAAAGCAAAAATTCACTGAGTACAAAATGAAAAGCAATGCCCCTACCATTACTACCCCGGTAGTGTAGCTTTTTTCCTAGAAGAAAACATGAATACTGTCATGGATATGGTTCACAAAACTTGATCTCATGACCCAGTAAGGCTGCTGTTTTACAGAACTCAAAATAGCAGCTTTGCTTCTGTGTCAGAGGAAAAAAATGAGAAGATTATGTACTTTTTTTCTTCAGATGCTAGAAAATGACAGACCTAGTTCTTTCATCTTACTTCCAACTATGTGTGCTGAACCAAAACATTTCTTATTTGGTAAACCTGGACGTTGATTTAATGCAAAACAGGACAGAGAAGGTAGAGGAGAATGCTGCATATTATTCCATATAATTAAAATTGTTGTGATATATCTATATGTACTCGCTCCATCTGATCTCCCCATCTACCCCTGTCCTTAGACTGTCATCAGCTTTACAGTGAAAAGATATGGCCAAACGTTGTGCATTACACAGGACCACATACTCTTAAGACGTATCTGAAATCCCACAGAGGTTCACTCCTGCCTGCCTTAACAGGATTATTGCATGTTAAGAGAGGGTCTTGTGAGTGGAGATTGGCCACAGTGACCACGAAGCGATGAAGTCTAAAATCTGTGTTGACAGGAGGAAAAGTGCCAGCAAAACTTCAGCTCTAGACATGAGGAGAGCAGACTTCAGGCTGCTCAGGAAACTAGTTAGTAAGGTCCCCTGGGAAAATGCTTTTGAACACCTAAAGGACACAGTCACTGGTCACAGGCAGCACAGCTTCATGAGAGGAAAGTCCTGCTTGTCACACCTGATTTCATTTTATGACAAGGTGACTCACCCAGCTAATCAGGGGAAGCCAGCTGATATAATTCTTTTGGATTTCAGTAAAGCTTTCGATACTGTGTGTCACAGGATCCTTCTGGACAAAATGTCCAGCACACAGCTGGAGAAACACATCATGGGATGGGTGAGCAATTGACTCCCCATTGAGCTACTTCTTTTTATAATACATACCATTACTGTCTTTGGGGCCCCGTTTCTGTGGAGGGAGGGAGGTTACTCATAAGAAATCCACATGATTTTCAGAGTTCAGTAAATACTGATTTACCTGACTGCATGTACTTGGCATTTGCATCTTTACACTACAGCACAGATAAAGAACACTGGTATTGTAATGTGGACAGTTACCAGGCTGTGCAGAGCCAGTCCAAATTTAGTACAGGTAACACTGATGTGGGTCTGGTATGCAAATAAAACTTGATCCTATTCCTGTTTAACTACTTACTTGTGCATTCACACTGTAACTGCATCTGTCCGTTTTCTGCACTGGCACAACAAACCACAAACCCGTGGAGCAATCCCAAGTCTGGTAGCACTCTTGATAAGCTCTACCCAAACTAGAAGCACCACAACTGTATCATGCATACTTCAGTTTCTTTGGAAGTGCCAGGTTTGGAACAGCAGGTGATACCAGGCACAGCTCAGCACCAGCCACAGCTGAACAGCTTGGCTGCAGGTGATACCTGCTCCAGGGAGTGAAGAATGTAATCATGTGTTATGTGTAATACACGGGGGTTTCCCATTCACTCAGGTATCCCCACCTGCCTTGCTGCCTTATCTTCAGTAACAAAAAGCTTTGACTAAAAAAGAAAAATCCCCATTCTTAATATGAAAAGAGAACCATGAATTTTCTCTACAGGGCAAAATACTAGCAAAAATGCCATTTCGACTGCTGTGACTTTAACTTTCCTTATAAAAACAACACAGATCTTTCTGAATGTGCCATTAGTTGCACAAATGTGCCAATTGTTGCACAAACGTGCCAATTGTTGCACAAACCCAGACAGAATTCTCAGATAACCAACCCAAAACCAGAAGCAGGGGTGCTTATCTTACCATCTACACTACACTATCTGACATGAGGGAAGCTGAAATTTGGAGGCACAAATAGAAATCCAAGTAGCTTTGTGAAGTCAACAATTCACTATACATCCAAATCTCCTCAACTCAGTTATCACATCAGGTTAGCATTATCTTTTATTAAATGCCACCAAACACAGAATTGCATCTTCTTTGCTACAATGAACTTGAAAAAAACCACTTTCAAGGGGCTTTAACTGTAAAGCACAAAGAAAAAATTTAACCAGTCTCAGTTTCTGACAACTTATGAGGCCTTTCCCAAATGCCTTGAAAAAAATCAAAGAGAATTTTGGAATAATTAAAGCCAATATGGGAAAAGCACAGCAGAGGAATGAAGGTAAAAAGTTACATTAGCTTGGCATTCTTTCAAGAAGACTCGTGTGCAACAGCTAAAACTGCCTGTCAATCTTCCCTTTCTCCTCAGTGCCTCCTCCCTCACAACTTCATCATCTCCTTATTCACTGCTGAGGCTGGAACCTCTTCAATGAAAGCAAAACAAAAAGGCATTTTTCTTCACTGCAGTTTTTGCAGTCTCATCTCCAAATCCAAAACCTCTGAAGGAGCAAGGGGAATTGCTTCCCAGAGACATTGCTGTTGATGGACTTTGTCTACTGGCCCCATCTAGCCCCAGCATGGTTTCTGGCACTGCCCAAAGCCTCAAAACCTGGTAGGTGACTAACAGCCAAAATCCCAAAGTACACTACATACAGAATATTTTCCCTAAATAAATGTCAGGTTAGAGCTGTTTAATTATAGAAGACATCTCTTAAATGCACTACATGCACCCCCAATAAATTAGTCCAAAGGACTGGGACCCACAGCTCAAGCTTCTTCCTTCAGCTTTTGCCCTATATCCTCATATAAACCTGAACAAATAAGGTCTTCCTAACCTCCCCACAATTAAACCAGTAATGTTGTAAGGCTTTCAACATCAGGCCATGGAGAGAATGAATGTGAATGTAAGAATTATCTCAAGACACACACACACCACAAGAACTGACATTAACTTTACAAGAGGAGCCAAACAGCTCAGATGAAAAATACAGCTCAGAGTATAAAATTTCTTTTAAAACACAATTAAAAGGCAAGCAAGCATCACAGAAACACTAAAAGTCATTAAGCTATTTGATGACAATTTCATAGAATTGGAAGTTTACAAAATAACATTAAAAGGAGACACCAAGAATTTCAAAAACCTCTGTTTTATTTGTACAGAGTAAAATACATCATATAGCGAACACTGTTTTCCACCCATAATCTAAAACCATTATTAAATGTTTTCTTTTCACCAAACATCCTGGCCAGAAGCACAGACAATGGAAACAGGAACGCTAATTAGTCTCTCTCTGCCAGAGCTACAAGGTGCACATCAATCTCTGCTTCTGTAAGGATCCTGAAAGAACAAAAAGAAATCTTAAATAGCTTAAATGATTCTTCCCCTTAAGCTCCAATATTACAACCTAATATCTATACAAATAAGTTTTACAGCAATGCATCTTTCTGCCCTTTAAAGCCCTGCTGCCAGGGCCACAGGCTGACGTTCCAATTCTTTTGAAAAATAAAGGAAGAATCAAAGGCACTAGAGAGCAAGGAGGTAACAAATGATAGAAAAAGAACAGGTAATTCTTCATGAGTGATGCATCTGCAAGTTGAGACCTAGTGAGAAGGTAGCACTTGACCCTTGAGTGGTAGTAGGAAAGGAGTCATGCAGCTCCTGTGTGCTTTCTCACAAACACTGTGCTGTTCTGTTGTCCTCAGCACACACCACCAAATGCAAAACCACCCATCATCACCATGTCAACCTTAAAAACGTTAGGAAGGAAGCACTTAAAAGACTGAACCTGTAGGCCCCAAAGGTTCGAAGCCTCTCTTCAATCCCCACTTACCAAGTAGTTAGACGAAAGTAACAAGAGGACTTTGTCCCCCATTTAACTGTTCCTCTCTTTCTTTCTTTTAAAATAAAAAACCCCAAAAAACCCAATGAAAGACTAAAGCAGAAATAACTGAATACCTCTGCAGCAAGCCAAACTTATCTAAAATTTAGGTAAGCCACACTTGGAGGGTACTTTTGCATTATAAAAAATCCCCAAAATTTATTCTCCAACATTTCATGCATACTTCTGCAGCTGCACACTGTGTTGTGAGAAGGCTGTCAAGTACACTGCATCCCGTGTGAAGCCTTCCTGCCCTCAGCAGGAAGCCTTCCAGGTGTTGTCTTGATACACTGGCCAAGTAATCTTGGTGCACACAGTGCACTGCAGGGAATAATGGTGGAGGGAAGAAATAGCAGGTGCTGTGCTTTCATGCTAGATGGGAATGCAGCGTACTCAGAAAGTGAATAGTTCAGCCATTTTCAAATCACTAGTGATTTTTTACATCTATGATCTTCTAATCTTACCAAATTTAAATTCAGTATTTCAAACCATACAAATCCATAATCTATTGACTACATAGTTTAGATGTTCAGAAATGCTAACAATTAAAAGATGAACAAGAATAATTTAAAGACTCAATTTAGAAAAGGATTAAAGAATTTAAGGCACTTGTAAATATTCCACAATACAAACCAGACTTTACTGCATTAGTTAGCACTACCATGATTTGGAAGTGGACTCCAGATACCAGTACCATGAACAATTTTTATGCTTCTAAGCATGAAAACAATTCTAGACCAGATGTTAACTACATTTCAATCATCACAGAAAACAATACTCTTTCAAGAAATGAAAGAGAACACTTTTCTCTACTAAATCCTTTAACCATGTCACACATTTTAAAACTGCAGGGTTTCTTTTACACAATGTTTTCTACCCCTACACATTTTGAAGAGCTAGAAGTAAAAAACCCTTCAAAACTTCAACCTCTGAAATTTATCTCTTTTTCTCAATTTACAGTTACACAAGAAGGTAAAACTAATTGCACATAACCAGAGAAACACACCAAGTTTTATTAACACTGACCACTTACCTGAACTTAGGATTTTCCACTGTGACTACACCAACTTCTATTTCTGAAGGTTTGAAATCAATGGATAGTACAGTAGACAGGCATGTTATTGCTGTCTGAAAGATGACAAAACCCACTATCATTAAAAAGAAAGCACTAAGGCTTTTTTCTCTTAATAGACGTAGCATTAACAACTACCCTTCCTTCTGGTTTAAAATTATTTCCTTTCACTTCAAAATCTCAGTGTAGAAGTTCCAAATAGTTTCCCCTTGCTACAGAACACAGTCCCTCTCCAGTCCTTTCCCTAAAAAGCCCAATCTACAAAAAGCAAAGGGACATGTTTTCATAGCAGAAAAAACACAACAAAACCAAAACCTTTTATCATGCAAAGATACTGTTTGAAATGCCTTCTAATATGAAGATTGTTTTAAATGTCACAAAAAGTTAAGTCATACTGGTATCCCCAAAATCAAGCACTGTAGTAACCAAACACTAGCTACAGTGGAGTGCTACAATTATAGAATCTGATTCAGCTAACATAAAGCAAAAAAAGCAGATCAGATGACTATTCAAACACTTGCAGAATACTTTCAAACTATTTTCTGGTCAGAATAGCTATATTTGCTCTGGCAACAATACAGAACTGTAGGAAAAGAGGAAATGCCTAACTGCATTTCTCTACATTGCAAGCCTATATGCAGCATATTCATTAAAAATACTTTTAACAAATTTTCATTTCCTTCTGCTGGCCTACCTCTACTGTTTGTTCATATGTCCAGTCAAATTTCTTCTTTACTTTCTTTTCAAGAAAACTGGTTGACTCTGTCTGTTTAACTCCTGCAGCCGTGGCCTTGAATCCACAATAGTAACCTGCTGGATCACACTTGTATACCTGAGGGCCGTGTTCTTCATCAATACCAATCAAAATCATACCTTGAAGAGAAAATTTGTTAATTAATTTATTTCCCCAACTTTAGCAATTTAATTCAACTGAAGAACAGAATGGATACCCCTCTCTGTGAAAAAACATGCATGCACAGTAGTTCATCTTTGGGAATCAGTCCCCTACCTGGAGCTGGGATTTCTTTTTTATCCCTAATTTGCCATTTCTTACCAATATCTCATTACCAGGTGTGCAACTCCGTTTAGCAGACACTGTGTTTCTGTCATTCCCAAAGAAGGCTACTTCATTAAACATACAAACGTTTTTGCCATGCTCAGTGTGTAGAGAACCACAAAGTCAGGAAATACAACAGTTTAATCCTGATATAACGTTTACCCAGCCACAGCTCACATCACATTGTGTTATATGACACTAAAGTGTAAACAATAGTTCTATTACCATGTGCCTTTTACTAGAAAGCAACTTCACAAACATGCTGAAACCAATAGAAATATTAAAAGACCAAATTTATGTTTCTTGTTTGTAATCCTAAAAAACACTGCATTACATATCTTTTCCTCTTTAAATTAGAAAAAATCTGAAATGAAAAGTGGTAACATCAGGACATAACTGAGTCTTTGAAGACCATCTGACTAAGTGTTTTGAAGCTGGATAGTTTTCAAGTAACACAAGCTGACCAGTCACTGAAATCCACCTGTGTTCACCCTCGCTTCTTGATTTACATCTGCATTGTCTCAATATGCATATTAAAAAAGTAAGTCAAAAGCAATACTTGCAATAAAAACCCAAAACAGAACAAGGTCATGGTTTGCAATTATTTACATTTGTGTAACTTTTAACTAGTAGTTAGAGCTGATTAACTTCTGAGCAGCAATACAACAGAAAAAAAATCCCCTCATATTTTCAAAAAAGGCTAAGGGAAGTCAAGAAAAACATATTTTTATTCCTGTACTTTAAAAAAGAAATTTCCAATAGTATCAAGGCATGGGAAATGCCAAGGGAAGAAAGAAACAATCCTTCCTGAAAATTACAAGCACACAAGCATAGGAAAATTGCCCCATCATGGAAACTGTGGCGCAACCCTGAATGTTGCTGCTTTAGTGAGAAGTCTTAGTGCCTATTATGATTACGAGAAGTGATTCATCAATTCTGAAACTATTCTCCTTGAAAGAAAAAAAAAACAAACATCACCAAAATCCAACCAATCAAAAAGAAACCCAGACAGAATGTTTAATGAAAAAGTAATTGAGGAAACCTGTTACGTCTTTTACCTCAGTTCCTTAACAGCCTTACAGTACAGTTATAATTTGCTTACAGCCAAACGTAAGAGAAAAAACAAGTCAGAACCAACCTCAGAACACATGGATGACCAGGAATATCTACAAAAAATGACTCAACACACAACTTTTTTTTAAGCTGCATTTGCTGTTATAAGACATGTAGAAATATTCGCAAGGGAAATATATTATTTCTCTACATTATATATATGATGGCTAAGTCAGGATCAAAAATTATGCAAATTTGTCCTGCATTACTACTTATATAAAAAAGCCACAAAACCTGCACAAGGATAATTGCACTCTGTATCTCTCTTTTAACAGTGATGTTTACTCAGATACAGTGTATTGGGCTTGTTTGGCAAGGTTTTGGTAGTGAGGGGACTACAGGGCTGGCTTCTGTGAGAAGCTGCCAGAAGCTTCCCCTGTGTCCAAAGGAGCCAAAGCCAGCTGGCTCCAAGACCAACCTGCCACTGGCTGAGGCTAAGCACATCCACAATGGTGGTAATGCCTCTGGGGTAATGTATTTAAGAAATAAAAAAGAAGGAGATTGCAGACAAAGAAGAGAGGAGTGAGAATACGTGAGAGGAACAACTCTGCAGACACTGAGGCAAATGAAGGAGGGAAAGAGCCGCCAGAGCTGAGACTCTCCTGCAGCCTGTGGAGAAGACCATGGTGAGGCAGCTGTGCCCCTGAAGCCCATGGACATCCATGGTGGAGAGACATACACCTGCAGCCCCTGGAGGAGCCCACGCTGGAGCACGTGGATGCCTGAAGGAGGCTGTGGCCCCACGAGAAGCCTGTGCTGAAGCAGGCTCCTGGCAGGATGTGTGGTGTTGTGGAGAAAGGAGCCCACACTGGAGCAGTCTGTTCCTGAAGGACTGCACCCCACGTAAGGTGGGCTCCTTGCTGGAGCAGTCTGAAAACAGAACTGCAGCCTATGGCAAGGACTCGCTTTGGAGAAGTTCATGGAGGACTGTGTCCTGTGGGAGACACATTGGAGCAGGGGAGGAGTGTGAGGAGTCCTCCTCCTGAGGAGGAAGTAGCGGCAGAAACAACGTGCTACAAACTGACCACAGACCCCCTTCCCATCTATCTCCCTGTGCCACTGTGGGAGAGGTAGAGAATCAGGAATAAAGTTAAACCTGTGAAGGAGATAGCGTGAAGGTGTTTTGAAGATTTGGTTTTTCTGCTCAGTATTCTATTTTTATTTGCTTGTTAATAAATTCAATTAATTTCCCCAAAGTGAGTCTGTTTCACCCATGGTGGTAATTGGTGAGGGATCCCTCCCTGCCCTTATCTTGACCCACAAGCCTTTCATGGTATTTTTTCTCTTCCATGTCCAGTTGAGGAAGAGAGCGATGGAGAGCCTTTGGCAGACACTTGGCATCCATCCAGGGTCAAACCACCACAGACAGAGTTATAAAGAGCATCTCCTGCTCACAGACATCACTGCAGTGCAAACAGACCAGGCCCCAAAGACTAAGGTGAAATAGTATCAGAGAGGCTACATCATCTCAAATGCTGAGTCAATGGTAAAATCATGGCTCCAGTTCACGACTTACAACACTGCTCTCTCATTCAGCTGTTCACCCCTCTTACTCCCTCAGTTACTCATTTTGAAAATGGGTGAGAATTTCTTACATGCAAATTTGCAAATTTAGACAAGAAACAGAAAAGATCATTTTCATACACTATACTTACAGCAACCAAGGGGCCTCATTTCAGCATTCTGTGTATAGACCTGAGAAATATCTGCAATCCTTTTACACAGCATATCCACAGGGATGTCATATCCATACTTGTACTTCCAGTTAGCAGCCTCATAGCGGGCTCTCTGCACCTGGGATCTGCTGTCAGCTAGACAGAAAGAACTAATATTACTTTCACTGAACATGTACCATGGTAATTTCTAGCATTGCCTGAGAATATAAATTCCAGGTCCAACCTTACATTGCCTTTAAATATACCCATTAGAACTAGGTAAGTTCTCCAAAACCAGACTGAGTGGAACAAATCTCCTAGAGCACTTATTTACTTTATATGATGTAATGCTGGTGAACTACATAAAAAATCTGACATATTTTAGATACTTAAAAAAGATGGGGAATTAAATACCTGTCATTCCTGTCATCACACAACCAATATTTTCAGTAATCTTGAATAAATGAGTCACTGTGCTGGAATCCAGTAACTTGTCCTAAAGAGGAAACAAATAATGTAATAGCAAACACTGTCCTTGAAGTAAAAAGAAAAAAGACCAAAAAAAAAAAA
>VZRS01001345.1:0-23021 GCA_013398055.1 Ifrita kowaldi
GAGGCACACGCTCCAGCTGACACACTTACCTGGCTGGGAGTGTGTGGCAAAGCAGATACTCAAACAGCTGCTGGCTCAGTGACACGTTTAACAAACTTTACATGACAAAACAAGACAGCCCAATGAGCATTTGCCACATCTTAGCCCAAGTCTCCCAGCGCAGCACTTCACCAGCAGCAGCCTCTCAGTATTCTCCTTCTGCATGTTGGAAACACCTTACTAAATGCAGTAACACCGTATGGTGAGAGGAGTTTACAGAACTTCAGGCCAAGATTCCTATATCCATTTTTAAAATGTAGAATTTTGAAATGCAACAGTAAGCTGGGCAGGAGCTCAGTCTTAAATCTTGTCGAAGTACCTGGGGGGTTTTACCAGCCACGAGCTTTCACCATTCATCTGAAACCTCCAAAGAAAGCAGGTGTCTTGATCTGCACCAGACTCAGCTGCACATGCAATGCTTACTTAGAAAGACAACTGCAAAGCACCTGCAGCAGCTTATACTCACTTAGGGGAAAAAAAAATCTCCCACTGCCGCAGCTTAGCTACACCTTGGCTTGTGAGTTCCACAGCAGTGCAAGAGAGAATGTCAGAGCTGCACCTATAAATTCATGCCATCCAGCACAGCATTTTGGACC
Source organism: Ifrita kowaldi (assembly GCA_013398055.1). Classification (NCBI taxonomy): domain Eukaryota; kingdom Metazoa; phylum Chordata; class Aves; order Passeriformes; family Cinclosomatidae; genus Ifrita; species Ifrita kowaldi. Next base: position 636 of record VZRS01001345.1, read on the forward strand.
ACTGACTCCTCAGCAGGTCTGGACTGGTCCGTAGTGCCATTTCAGTATGCAGGTTTCAAAGGCACTTTTGGATTCTTGCTACAGTGCAGAAACAGATGTCATTTCTGTTCCAAAAGCATTACAAAAAGTGTCCAAACGAGAATATTCAGTGGATTAGAGGCTGCTTTTCTCCACCCATTAAGAAAGAACTCTTGTAGTTGTCATATTGCATACATGCCATTGAATTACTACAGCTAAATACAGGGTGTTACCTCTGTTACAATTTGCAGAAAAATACTCATTTAGAATCAGTGTTAAATTCAAGGCTCACAGGACAGCCTTTCTGCCAGGCAATTTCAAAAGCCTACAGTCAAGGAAAGCTGCTCTTTTTCAGCTGCTTCACATCTGTAGGATGCTCAGCCTGGAATGAGGTAAAACAATGCCCCGTTTTTCAACGCTATCAGTGGTGAACTAAGAAGTGGTGTCACACTGCTTTTGGTGTTGAATTATGCTAAACCCAGTCTGATTCATCAACCCCAAAGTTATGCATCCTGACAGCGAGGCAAAGATGTGGCAGATAGGGTCAAGTACCCTTAACAGGAGGCAAAGATGTCACAGATAGGGTTAAGTATCCTTATCTAAAAACGTTAGGCTGACACAGCTGGCATGGAGACACCTGACTGACAATCAATCACTTTATACTCTACAAGTCCAGTCCCACTTTCAAAGGGCAGGATCTTCTAAGATATCCCTTCCCGGAGGGTGTGTAAAGACTCCTCCCTTGGGTAGGAGCACCCCTCACGGCCATTCCCCGAGGTTGAGCACAAGAGATTTGCCCCCTATGGTCGTTGGTCTCCGGAAGTAACATCAATCTCTACTCAGTAACTGTTTTGGGGTTTTTTGCTAGCTTTAATATAATTGCTTTATTATAATTGCGTTGATATAGTGCATTATATTACACTAGACTATACTAGTAGTTTTTACTTCTATACTGTGTAGTAAATTATTCAGATTAAGATCTTTTTTGTCTAATCATTTAGCATAATAAATAATTTATTTTTATATGACTATATCTGGTTTGCCATCCTTAATCCTGTAGGACAAAGTTGTACAAAGGTTCAACCATACCTCCATAATTCCTTGGCTTTAAACCATTGACAAAGTCTGGGCTAAGACTGAATCCAGCTGCACGCAGGCTCCTCTCTGAGAAGGAGTTTAGAAAGCAAGAGGGTCCTTCCTGCACCTCGTGACGCCACGGGAGGGCTTCTCTAATTAACATTGTCTGAAGCTCCCACTCCACCCATGATAACGACTCTGCTTCATGCAGACTCAGTGTTTAAGATGTGCAGCCAGATAGACCAGAGACAGCAGGAAAGAAGCAGAGAGGAGGAATTCCTCTCAAAAGGACAAGGAGAGGGTGCAAGAGCTTCAGCAGGAGACGTGTCTGCAGAATAAGATGGTCTGATTCTTCTAAAAGACAACACCAGGTATGAAATATCAGTGAACCTGAACTACAAGAAGCAGCGTACCTGAGTTATTCTCCATAACAGTGTAAATCAGTTTGCAAACTCTCAGCAGCAGCATGACTTTCTTTTCAGGTGAATACATCTTCTGCATAGTCATGAACTTGACTTTAATCTTTTCAACGTCCACAAAGTCTGGTGTCGGAACAAACACGCCCAGTTCCTGAGGATTCCTCTGCCGCACCAGCTGCAGGTTTTCCTTCAGTTGTTTCCAGGAACCATCCGTGGTATGAAACTCTTTCAACATCGCTTCAATGTGACCCTTCAACGGCTTCAGAATGCACTTATGCATGGCCTTCTCCAGCACAACATCTGCAACAGGAAAACACAAATCCAGCTGACTTCCCCCTCTAAAGCAGAGCCAGCATTAATATAACCATTCCCTAAAGAGAGCCTGCAGAGCAAAACCTACTTTCTAAGGCCCATTTATTACACAAGCTGAGTTTCCAGATGTTTGTGTTAACACAAAAACAAGAGGCAGAGCAGAATCTGTATTCCATTGTCATTTATGGCAATGTGGTAAATAAAAAAAACCACACCCACAGAGACAGACTACGGGTAGCTTAAAAAAAAAAAAAAAGCCGTGGCTCTTAAAAAGTTTTTCTTTTGTTGGCCGGAAGTTGGCAAGTTTTATTTTACTTTGAGTTTAGACTTTAACTCCCAAACTTAACATAAAACACAATCAAAATCATAATTTTTGTCTGCTTTGGCACTAAAGCCTATCCTTTTTTGTATAGTTTCCATTAGAAACTATAACTCAATGAAGACTTCCTAAAACTTGGCTCAACTTTGTCTGGAACTTTACGAAACTGGACAGATTACAGGCTTTAAACTATAAATGAAAACCAAGCTGTGTTTTTCCAGCTTCAGATTTCATCACACAAGCTTATATACAGCTTTGTCATCAAGTTTGAAGTTCTTTGGCAATAGTGTGCACATGGCACAGTAACCACTAACTTCAGGGCTTATTTTTAATTCTTGTTCTACTCCAATTTTTCTTTAATCATCATTTCTCCATTTTCAAAGTATGGACTGGGTCAATAGAGAAAGCTCTTTGCTAAGCATTTTCTCTGCAAACCTTTACTTCAAAAGCGGATTTCCTTTCTCAGCATCTTTATGGCAACACATCTTACATCAGTTATTAGATTACAGCGATTATTTTGTGCCATGGTGCGGAACATGGTGGGGAATAGCTCCTCTGCCATCCCCGCAGGAGAGTGGGGCAGGACCAGAGGCTAGAGCAGGCAGATGTACCGGACGACCAGGACGACTGAGAGCACAGAGAGGAGAGACTGTGTCACTGCCAGATCACACGTTTACACAAATTAGCAGTGGACATTCCTGCTAGTAACGGTGACTCATTAAAGTTTCATTAAAGCTCGTGCCTGTCCCAGGTTCTTTGCCTGTACTTCTGTGTTTTTCTTAGACTACAGCCTCCTTCTTTTCTCCCTACTCTCCCTTTTTTTTTTTTTTAAACCATACTATTTCTAAGGCTTGGGATTTACACCCACACCCACACGCTCTCTAAACAAGCGTCATTCTGTTTACTTGCTTTTTGCTTTCATTTATCTTATCCTTGTGTGCAGCCCTTTTTCCTTTTCGGTATCCATCCCTCTCTTTCCCACATAAACACACCCTGCACACACTCCGCATATGGTGCCTTGACTTCATATGCAGCATTTTTTCTGTGCTTGTCAGTAAAGACACCAGTAAAGGCATGATCAGTCTGACACATATTCTTGGTGGCCTCTCACACAGTGGCCAGGGCTGGATCCAGCCTCCCACCAGACCAGAGCCATCAATTACACATTAGCAAGTGGCAACACTTCAAACGACTGATCCTTATCGATTGTACTTGGTAGAGCCACACAATCGCCACCAAACCAGCCAGGTAAATAGAAGCATCGCCCTTCTGCATAGGGACAGAAACTGCCTCTCGCCGCCATCAAAGCAATCCTCAGGGCTCATGGGGCAGAAACAATTGCAGAAACAATTTTCCATCAAGAAAAACGCACAAGTCTCACCCATGCGTACGTCGGCTAGCTAAATTTCTAGAGTGTACAAATCGTTCCTTGCTATCTTCACTGATGACTATTTTTTTTTTTTTGGACAATTCAGCTTACTTTATATTTCTACCGCCTGATTTTTTAAAATAGGAGAAACACCGACTGCTTTGCTTGTAAGAGGAACACCTCTCCAGTGCGCATTCCAACCACTTGGTCTTGTTTATTAAAGCAGTTGGCGCTGCCAAACGTCATACAAAGTTCGAGAGCTCTATCCCCGTGAAAGCTGAACTCCCACAGGTTTCCACTGGAAGTTCTGCGTATGAATACTGAGCGTGAGCCATCCTTCATCTGAATAAAGAGGGGTCATCATCACGTTTGCTCACAGGAGCTTCGGGAAACTCAGTATGTTTCTGTATGTGACTGATTCTCTACAGGAATAGGAAGCAGAAGCAGCGCCTCCCCAGAAGCTGCAGGAACTGGATGCTGCTGGGAGAGAAAATTCCTCCCCAGAGCCCCAGTCCTTGCTTGGGGCCAGGCTCCTTGTCTGTAGGTGGGAAGTGGAAGGCTCAGGGCTTCTGCCCTCAACCCTTTGAAAGGTAGTGCCGCTTCCACAGATGAACCATGCAGATTTTTACAGCTGTGCAAGATGGCAAGGAGGTTTCTTTCACATTTGCAATTCATCACAACAGGCTCCAAAAGCAGTGCCTGGAAATTGCTTTGAAATTTACTCGATCACGTTCCACAATTTCCATGGAAACCTGAAATCATTTTGAAGCAGCACAGAGGAAGGGATCACATAACTCATGTGGCTGTGCTCAAAGCTCCACACAGGCACAAAAAAACAAAGAAAAAACCACAACAAACAAAAATCCATCAAACCACACACACAAAAAAACCCCCAAAACAACACACAACCTTTTCTTCTCCCTTATGAATTCTTGGCACAGACGTAAGAACCACTGAGTTCTGCCCTCAAAAGAAAAAGTGGCAGAATCAAACAAGCTGCTGACGCTAACAGCAGCAAGGACTGCTTTGTTAATGGCCAACAGTAATACCCATATGTATCCTAATAGATACAAAGCTTATAAAGATTTTATATCATTATTAAGGCCTGGAAGGACAGTACTTCTTGTGATTTGAGTCTTAGAACAATATTCAGTGTCACGGCACCTATAAGCATGTCTGGGGTGAGACCATCCAACCAGCGACCCTTTCTTCAGCACTGCTGTTCTGGCTGCTTTCAGATAAAGGTGTTTCTGGATACGATCCCAATTACAAACCAATTCTCAGCCGGCAGCAGTTTTCACTGTGACTTCTAAGGGCCACAAAAAAGTATACGAGGGTTTCCCAGGCAAATCAGCGTCTAAGTTGTGAATTGAGGGCTGATTCTTTACCTTAACATCTCCGCATATTTTTAAGACCCAAATCAGCAACAAAAATTGTTTACTTCAGATGCATGTTTTCAAATATCCTCCCAGGATGCTTACTACTCCAAAACCAAAACAGACACTCTTCAAATAATTTTTTTTTTAACTGAATATAATTTGAGCTGAACACTGTGTATTGTTCCTGAAATGATGCTTATAATTAGCCTGTAGCCTCAAAATGGGAACTGGAAGTGCTTTGATAAATGAATTGTAAAGGCCAGCCAGCTAGTTTCGTTGTGACTTGTGGAAACACATCTGTATCCTGTGCTGACATGCTATTTTTGTTTTGCTGCCAACCACACGAGTCTGCATCTAGACAGGACAACATATTAGTCATTGCCAGTGTCCTCACACAGCCTCCTTACAACCCGCACTTCCTCAAATTGCAGGCACACTCTCACCTTTTCCAGGCTCTCCGTTTCCCTGCTACCTGCCAACTATTGCTGCTCCACTGAGATGACCCCCCAGATTCCAGTCCCTGGATTTACAATGCTTAAATGGCCAAACCATTCATCGGGAGAATCAAGGGTGAGTAGGAGACTGAGTGAGCCTGAGAACCACCACAAAAAGGCACAGTCCTGCACAAGTCACACTGCCTGGGAGCTGAAAGCAGGAAGTTGCTTTGGAATATCACAGCATGTACATGCATGACACCTGACTAACACTGCATTTGCTTTGTTCTGCATTTTCCTAATACCTTGTAAGTTCATTGACTGGCACAACCAACACAGATCTATTTAAAGATAACTCATGTCAGGATGGCCAAGCATCCATTTCTTGGTGGGTGTCTACACTGTCACATGCCTCGTCCACGGTGCAGACATGGGTATCTCCTCCACAGGAGCAACACTTGAAAGTAAGACCTCACACAAGCCACATCCCTTGATTCTCAGCACAACCCTGGAAACAGAGGTAGGACTGAGGAGGTTGACGTACAGGCAGTGGTGGCAGAGACTTAGCACCTAGGGATGAAAGGTAAGCCCCCCCTCATTTCACCTACATAAAGCACACCAAAGAATCACAGAACTATCTGTGCTAGGTGTGTTCTGCTTTAAACATCTGTGGGTTATTTATTAAAACTCCTGCTATAGCTGTGTGGTAAACACTTGTGTTCTCCTGAAGTAGTAGTAAAGAAAAGAAGCAGGGAATAAGTCACAAAGTAAATCCAAAGGATGGTCAGAAAAAGAACCTGGTCCTCTGCCTCTGCTCAGTGCTTTTACCACTGCTTCCTACTTGCCCTGTCCTGCCACTCCTGTGGTGAAAGGAGGTGCGCTGGGGGACGTGTTTGTCAGCCTAAACTCAACATGAAAAGATACTACAATGAAGGACAGGACACCAGAACAAACGTACAAGCACCTAGAAAGTAACACAGTGGAAAAACCAGCTGCCATGGGTTTTTCAAGCAGAAATAGTGACATACCATTCTAATTCCTTTAGGAGGATAACTGGATTAGTAAAGAAGAGGGGATCTGGGGTGGGCTGCCACTTAACCTTTTTAAGACCCATAGGCTTAATTCTGTGCACCTTCCATAGAGACAAACAGGGGAAATATTGTCTTGCCATAATAACCATAAGCAGGGTGCATGAACAGGTGCATAAAATACAGCACTGAGAACCCAATTATCCATGCTTGACTGTCAAACGAGATGGACTTTGGAAAAGAGGTACCATGGGGGTCAGTCCTGGGCTTCAGTTAATTAGTATTTCCAGCTCTGTCCATCTGCAACTCCTCTGTACAGACCCAAGGCCCTGCCACAAGGCATGGACTGCCAGTGAGGGGCCAACACATTCTCTCCAAGCTTCTTTTAACATTCAGCATATAAATATCCCTTACGTATCAGAAATACCAAAACAAGTAATAGACAGTATTGTTCCCACGTGTGATTGGTTAGTACCTTACTGACAAATGGTTTAAACCTGTCACTTCTTAGTTCAGGGCCAGATTTGGGCACTGAGACTGAAGTTGTTCAGATGTTAGATCCCACTTGGTGAAGTGACAACATTCGACTTGACTCCTTTCTGTTCAAAGCCAGGAAAGGATGAAAAGACAAACAAAAACTCCCACACATTTGCTGATCAAGCAGCTGTGGACTATCAGGGGCTCCTCTCCTCTGACCAGTCCAGGTCCTTATTCTGTGGGTACAAATTGAGGTGTGGATGTCTTTTTAAAAAATAAATTGCATTCTTCCTTAAAACAATACAGAGCCGTGTGCCTTACTCTTGATTCTGTTCCAACACGGGGAGTCCCATAGCTTCAGGGAGGGTTAACAGCCTACAGTGCTAAGAACAGGAGGCATCTGTCAGAGCAGATTAGAAACCCTGAAGCATATTTTGCCAGTGATTTTGCAGAAGTTTAACAATTTGATGGGACCCCTGTCTGGGAAACTTAAAAGATCTGCCACAGAAGTCTTTTACTTGCAAGAGTCCCTGATGCAGTTCTGGAAGAAAAGCTACACGGTCACAAAGATCATTATAGAGACATGGGAAGAAGTTCCAAACACCAAGGGCTTCACTAAACTTGGGGGTGCTGCTCCAGCACCTACTGAAGTTCAGGAGAGAAAAGAGGGTTAAAGTGAAGCCTGAATGACTCAGAATGGAGGAGTATTATCCCAGAAGCCCACATCCAGCACCAGGCTGACACGTTAGAGGAAAAAACTGCACCACGGAAGTGTGAACTGACAAGAGAGGATAAACGACTACTCACAAACTTAAAATTTGGGCTGCAATTCCACATTGAAATAGTCAAGCAAAACTGTGGACAACAGGCAGGGCTCTACTTCATACAAAGCTCTCTATAGGGATGACTAAATTTTGCTGTCACATAGTTATCTGCTTAGATCAGCAACATCTGATGCTCCTGATCCACTGCAGTTGTTTGCTGGCGCAAGCCAAAGCCAGTAGGTGATTCAAAAGCAAGTTCTTCCTTTGTTTAAACCAGCCCACTTTATAAATTAATCGTGTTTAGTCACATGATCAAAACCAGACTTTCTGTCCCTGAAGAAAACCAGGGCAGTTTAAGCTGTTGTATTTCATAGCTTATGCTACTCCAAAGTCTGAAACATTTAATAGCAGACAACATTTTTTCCAGTCTCGGGAGACCCACAGTCCGATTAAACCACACCCTCGTGAAATGAAAAGCACACAACAGACCAAGCTTTCACAAGATTACAACCAAACTGCATCTGTATTGCTTTGTCAAATACCCACAGCACTCTGCAGAAATGCAGGCAAAAATGCGCCTGCATCCCCCGCTTAATTTGGTGCTTTTTCTTCCATGTAACACCCACCTAACAGTCTTTATTATTATAGTGAGACTATTACATGTCTCTGAGTCTCAATATCGAGGACTCTCTTCATATTTTCGTATTTGCTTTAGCAGTCCTTGTGACTTTTGCTTGACTTTGTGTAAATGAAGTTCAGGTAACGTGAGAATACTTCCTCTTGGTCAAGGACAGGCAGAATGTCAATATAAAATTACCCTCTAGTCCCAGAGAAAGAAGTATCTGCCGATTTTGCACTGAGCCAACTGTTGGGACACTGGGGTATGGAGAAAAACAAGCAAATTAGGACTGGAGTGAGCTCACAAGGAAAGTATTCTGCCCTGAGGCGTGTTTACCTCTTAAATGTGGCTTACAGGCTCTTTTTTTTTTTTTACAAATACTGCTCAGACTCTGCGAGAGAGGCAGCCAGAGATTTATGCAGCAACAACGATTTCACTTTTGTGGATACACAAGTCTCCCTCTGCTGTTAAAACATACATTCTAACATATAGCTCATCCACAACCACTCACAAACACATGTAACAGAGAAGTACAGAAAACCAGAGATCAGCAGCCCCTTCTCTCTCTGTCGCACATGGTTGTTTTCTAAAGCTCTTACATACCCTTTTATTTAGTTTCAAGTGCAGGGATAGTACAGCTTTGCTAGAAGTGACTAAGAATGTCTGGAAGAATCCGATTTATTTCAAAACTAACTTGTCATAAAATGTCTCTCTGCTCTTAAATGTCACTGGTTTTGAATAAATTCTAGTTCTACAGCTACGATCCATATGGTGAGATTTGGCAGTTTTAGACTAAACATTGAGACCTATGTCAGCGCAATTCAGGGAAAAATATGTGTGTGCCAGCAAATAAAGGATTCTCTATTGTTAACAGTACTGCAGCTAAAAAAGTTATAATCACAGGTAAAAAGTCCACACTGCACCTATTTTAAGGATAACTTCTTATGAACAACTTCGTAGTGTAATCATTCCATGCCGATAGGGTAATTTGGGGTGGGGACGGTGTGTGGGGGGGGAGGATGTTGTTTTAAGACTCAAATACTCAAGCTCTACTAGCAAAGTTAGCCCCACCTTTCTGAACCGGACAAAGACTATCACTATAAACACAGCTCGCACATTTTCACCTTCCCCCCAAAACAACAGGACGGTGTTTCTTACCTATTTGGTCTTCGGGAATCAGTGATTCGATTGGGGGATCAAGTTCGGAGCTTTGGGACAAATAGTTCTTGACTTGGGTCATGAACTGACGAATTGTTTGCAGCATATCGGTGCTCGAAACATGGCACTCCTTGTTTTCTTGGAGAAAGCTGACATAGTCCTGTACTAAGCATCCAAAATAGGTGCGTTTGTCCCGGGACATCTCTGCAATTTTCTTAATCATCCTCTTCTCGGGGGTCATGAAGGAACTGAAAACTCCGCTGACTTTCCGCAGCTGAGATTTCACAATCTTGGGGAGAACAAACGAACTGGTTCTTTTCTTCTTGGGCTTCAACGGGGGTGCCATGCTCTCTTGGTCACTTTCCCCCTCAAAGTCCTCCAGGCTGCTGTTGGTGTCCCCCTCATAGCCGAAGAGCGGCATGCTCCGATCGAAGTCCAGCGAGTCAGACGAGGAGGTGGAAATGCTCATGTCGCTCAGTCTCTGCCGGCCTCCATTCCACGGGATGTGTGACTCAGAGATGGCAGCCGGCGTCTTTTTGGGAGCTGCTGGAGCCGGCTCGGGCAGGGTTTCACCTGGAACAGCAGCTGCCTCGGGCACGCGCGCGGAGCCAGGCCGGATCGCCGCCGCGCTCCGGGAGGCACCGTCCGCCTCGGAGCACACAGCCTGCTTCTTCAGCCGAGGAGGCGGAATCGGGGTGGGCTTGTTCTGCAGCAAATCCAAGCCTCTCTCCTTATGGCTGACTGTTTCTGGCATGCTCGCCTGCTTTATAGTCCTGGAAAGCTGTGGGCTCGTGAGGGTGCTATTAATAGCAGGAGGTGGCGGCCGGGGCGGGGGGGAGCGAGGCCTCGCCGTGCCATTCACGTCTTGAGTTCTCGGGCTCTGCCTTTTCAGACTTCCACTGACATCCTGGCTGTGCACTTTTAAGAAGAGGGGATTAATGAAACACAGCGCTCCGTTGGTCTGGCTGCACTCCAGCTCTGAAGGCGTTCTGGTTCGTATAGAATGCACTCCATTTATAAGGCAGAGCTGGCGTGAGTCTTTGCAAGCACTGTCCAAAGGCACAGGCCTACAGGGAGGTGAAGGATCCGGGGGGTTGCTGTTAGCCTGGGAGCTCCAAAAGTCTGAAAATCATCATTGCATTAACGTAAGAATGCAAAACAGCATGCAGAGGGCTTTCAGAACATTCAGCTCAACAACACCAGTTTAAAGTATCGAGAAATTTAGGCAAGATTTTATTAATTCAAAGGGCCAAAAAAAATCCAAGTGAACCTCCTAAAGCACCACCAGACATAACTGCATGCTACATTCCTGGGGCTGCTCTTACTCATTTATTAAGTACCATGACCAATGCATAGCTTCCAATCAGCCCACTAAGCTTAAAATTAAACTGAAAATCAAAGAAAGGAATGGAGACTGTAACATAATACTTTTTACTGGCTTGAGACCGAAATGAACACAAACTGCTTGCTAGCATCTCACTCAGGAGAAATAAGGCAAGATTCTCAGCTGGTATTACTAAGCTCACTTAATTATAAGCGTATTTACACCAGCTAAAGGCCACTTACGGAAACTCTACAAATATCTTGGTTCGGTTTCTTTTCATAGTGAACGCATGAAACTATACACGCAAAGACAGCTCACATTTTGCTGTGGTGGATGCACACATCACCTTTAGCTGTGCAGACCAATCGTTCAAGTGCCTAATAAAGGCACTGGCCTGCTGCCTTGCCCTTGCCGTGGGGACATTTTGCCTGAGGATATAGACACGCAGCAACGCATAAAGAGACCCAGTGTGCAGTCCCACACCAGCAGCACGGAAAACCTATGCTACACCAGCAAGTTGCAGCTGTGGCCTCTGCACTTACCCCAGCAAAGTGGCAGCATGTTTGTGCAACCGAGTCGCTGCTAAAGAGCACCGGTTCCTGAAGGTATGAAGATTGAAACCAGATGTGCCCTTGAAGGCAGCAATCATGCTGAAATAAGGGCAGAATACCAGAGGAGGGAGATATAGCTAAAATTTGCCAATCATTACACGGTCCCTTTTCCCATAGTGTGTCAAGATGCCTCACTGGAGGCAACTAAGCAATGACACCTCGGCCCAAGTGCATGAATGCCAAGCATCCACAGGAAATAGCCCACGGTGACAGGCCACGGCCAGAGAATGTATACAGATAGGCACAGGCATGTTTCTCTACACAGTCATGCCATGTTGCTGGTGTTCCCAGCTTCGTGACTTCACATCCTGCCTGCAGATCTCTCAGTGCCTGTGCCTGGCACGTGGCTGCTGCAAACACGTGTGATGTAAGCACTGCTGCAGGTGAAACACAAGGGAGACTGAGAGGGAATCCTATGTTCAGCACATGAAACCTTACAGGTTGGCAACAGCCTTGAAATCTCTACCTAAAGCTCCTCCTGATGTGGTTTGATGGACTACATGCTGTTGACCTGTGTTGTGCAGCTCTCCCTCTGAGCCTACTGCACAAGAGAGCTCTAACAGGGGATACAACCCTGTGTTCACACACCCCGGCATTTTGTGCCTACGTGTTCCTCAAAAAAACCTCACACTTTAAAGGAAGGACTGTTGGGAGTTTTTAGGCCTCTCTTGAGTCCACAGCATTGAAGGGCTGACTTTCTGGTGTGCTCTTCTGCACGTGGACACCTAAAACTCCATCAAATCAACTTTGTTGCTTGGTTTTAGCTCATAGAAACTGTGATCTTAATCTGGTGTATGTCAGCCAATTGATCCCAAATACAGCAACCACACAGACACTGATCCATCAATCTCCTCCTCAGCTTTCAAACGCAGTAGCTAAAGAAAAAACACACACAATGCAGAGACTGTTTAAGAGCAAGACTAATTCTGCAGCAAGCAGGCCACAGTGCTCTAGGGTGCTGGTGACAAAGTGTGGTTAGCCTGGAGAGCTTGATTAACATTACCATTATCATCCCCTCTGGAGAGACACACCTCATGTTACTTTAAGGCTTCCATGTATCACTGGGAGACAGTCTTCATTACACCCTATCCCAATCAGACCTGTTACTTTCTTTTTGCCATCTGAACATTGACCTCAGTAGCACCATATTTGCCTCTACTCCCATGATAGTCCATACTTTCACCTGATTACCTAAACTTGCAGACAAGCAGTGCAGAAGTAATTTATCTCCTCTCTAAAACAAACCCTTTAATTGCATTGTTACTGCAGCAAACCAAAATGCAAAGCACTGCAATACATCCCCGTGTATGACTTTACTGCCAAGTCCCACCCAACAGTTCAATAGATCCTCACGCTAACACTGATTTAGAGAGGATCCTTTTCAAAATCAAAGATGAATAAAAAAATCTACTGCAACAAAGACTGCTGACAGTCAACCTTCCCTTCCTGAAAAAGGAAATGAGGCCACTCAGCACTTTGCTCAGTGTGGAGTTGCTCAATGATTCATCTGGGTGGTGCCCAAGTTTCAAATCCAACCAGGCTTTGCATCCATCTCTTCTGAGCTCAAGGTATGCTTTACAATTAGCCTGTGTTTGGCTGCAGCAGCCAAGCAATGCAAGAACATGTCCTTGCATTGTCTTTTGGTATTTTAAAAATTTCTCCTAATCCATGCCCATGGATACATTCTGCAGATCCTATATACACACTCCTCATTTTCTAAATATGCCGCTTCATTGAGGCACTGATCTCAAAATTCACCATTTTTAAGCTTGCATGTCAATCTGAACAGAAGTTTTATTAACAGGGAACCTCAGTTCCTGCACTCTCCTCACAATAAATTATAAAGCCGGTGCCTGCTATGTGAGCACGCAGACAACGTTAGGTCTTGGAGCAGAAGCAACATCAGCCTCTGTGTGGGGACTGTGAGATTTGCTTTGCCCATGGGCTGCCCAGAGAGGGGAGAGAAGAAGGAAGAAGGAAACAGCACTAACAAAAATATCATGGAAGGCACCAAAAGAAGGAAGAGCACCACTCCTCGGCCAGAACAAGATCTGGCCTTCCCAAGTAAGAGAAGCTGCTTTTCTAAATGAAATTTGTATCATCACTAACCAACGTGAACTATTTACTGATACGGCCTATTTCTTCAAGGTTACAGGAGTGCTACAGGGAGGGACATCTATGTAGAGAACTACTTACTCAGTCCAAGCTGAGCAATCTCTTCAAGTTCAGCTTCTGTCTTTGCTGCAGCAATTGCATGAGGCAACTTCAGTGTGAATGGAAGGACATCCCTGTTTTCAAAGAGAAAAACCATTATGGTTTTCAGCAACATCCATGGTTTTAAAAGCTTTTTTTTTTTTTTGTAACTCTGGCAGTGGCTGATCTCTGATTATTTTCTTCTTGAGCTGTGGCATGTAGCAAGATCCTCAAACATACAGCACAGTTAAACATTACCAGCCCCAGGGCTCCTTTACATTGCAGAGTGCTGTGAAGGGCAAATGACAGGCAAGTGCCCGGGACTTTCCCTAGGATCATTTCCACAGAGCCATCCAGCATTTTCTGTCTTTCCAACAGAAGCTTTTACACCTGTTCTTCTACAAGCAGATCAGTGAGATGCTAACTTGTCATCAACAAAGCTTCTTACTTTCTGAATACACTGTTGACTGCTAGTCCAGTTAACAGAATAAAAATTTTAAAGAGTAGTTGCACGGCTACTCTAAAAATTTCTAAGCTAAGAGTGTGTTGGTACTACTCTATTCTAGGCTGAAGACACTTCATTTAAGAACGTTTTTGCAATTTATTCTCCTGTGTGGTTTCCCTTCATTGCATAATAGACATTCACTGGATGTTGTCAAAGGGAGATAGATCCACAAAGAACAGCATATACCAAATCCAGCGTAAAAAACTTTTAGACAAAGATTTTAAGGGACAAAACCAAGTAACTGTATGTGCATTGTACAGTCACTGCCATCAACCAGCAGCACACCTCTTGCCTGCCCAGTTGGCACCAATACCCTCAAGCAACAGTGTATGCCAAATTGCAACACCTGTAGTAGAAGTACCCACGGAATTCAGGCTAAATGAGAATCCTACACAGCTGGTGTCAGCATGAATTTTGGTTTCAAGGCTGTGAACAAGCCAACCATCTGCTGTAGCACAGACAGTGGGTCTTTATCACATAAATATTCTCTATGTTGTATGTTAGCTTCTTGAAAAAACAGGATCTCAGAATTCCTCTCACACTCAAATCAGGCATATGCACAAGACTGATACACAAGCTAAAAAGCATTTGAAAGGCACTTTCATCTTGGTACCACAGACAATCCAGAGTCCAGATCATCATCATGGTCTCAATTCAAAGGTAAATAAACCCTGACTCCTCATAAAAACTGGTTGGGTACCTGCTGCAAGAAATCCCCTCTGGTTTTGGAAAATCCTCCTGGATTTCCTGTGATGTACCCAATGGCACTGTCTCTTTTTCACAAAAGCTGCCTATCTGCCTCCTTCAGTCTACACAAAGCAACTTTAAGCCCTCAGTGAAAGAAAATGGACGGACTAATGCCAAGAAATCTCTGTGTGCTGCATGATCCTGTAGGCACTTAGAGAGAATTCGCCAGAGCCTGGCAAGTGGGCAGAACTGGAAGGGTGACCAGATAAGGATTATCTCCTCATTAAACTACTTTTAAATGCGTTTTCAGCTCATTTCTCATCTGCGTGCTGACCAATTACCCATGTGGAATCAATGGCGCTTTCAGCACATGCATGTACAACTCAGCTAAACAGAGGCTGCAGCAAAGGGATCTAAGATGCTTCTCCACCACAAACAAAACCAGCAAGCACAGCAACCCAAGAGCATCCCACACCAGAAATCACCATGGTCAGCATGAACTGGCAGCCTTACTTCACTGGCAGTAAAAGGACTGAGACCATCACAGCTGCCTCTCCCTGCTTCCTTCAGGAAGTGTGCACGTGTGCAGCTTGGTTGTGTTCTGTCCTGTCTGTGCATACATACAAGGCTCAAGCATCAGTCTGGAAATTTTTACCAGTAAACTGAAGTCAAATTGAAAACAAAAGATTAAAAACACCAGCTACTTATTTTCTGCATACTACCTGGAAAACAATTTTGGTAACCATAAACTGCAAACATGACAAGGCCATTTTTGTTGTTCACCATTTAAACTGACATCTCTCGGTTGTCATATTCCACATATCTGACATTTTTCCATTATGCTCCAAAAATTCTTTTCACCAGCAATTCCAAGAAATGGACTCTGCAAGCTAGTTTATGGTCGTTTTTAAATGAGCTACAGAGCACTTAAGAAAGCATTACAAGATACCAGCTAAAGTAAAGTTTACCTTGGCACCACCTCACAGCTGGGTGGGTAAAATCACAGCAGCCCCCCAATATTCAGTATGAAGTAAGACAGAGACACTTGCTTCCGAGACTCACCTCTTCCACTTTCTTCCACTATGTTCTAAGACTACCCAGGAATATTTGCAGATTGGCAACATAAAGATCATGCTGAACTAAGTCCTCAAAATTCTTTTTCTTGAGACAGTCTAGCAGATGTGACTTGGGACATAACACCATCTTACCTGCTAATACAGTAGAAAGCAATGAGTCTGAACAAATCAGCAAAACTTATTCCAGACCCCTCCAAGGAAAATGCTGCGAAGAAAGTTACAAGAAAGAGTCACACACTAATCCGCTATTTCTTTAAAAAGTTTAACAAAACAGATCTTAGATTTTTGCATGAAGGTATTAAGTTATCACCATCAAACCAGCTACTATTTGGTTAAGAGGAAACAACCCTGTAGAGGAGTACATATCTCTGCTGAAGGCACTTTCAAGAATATACTGATAATCTTGGTGGCTGGTTTGCTTTTGTATTCCAAGCATATGGTCTAATTCCTGTAAAACAGACTCTGTGATGAGGACTGCATAATGTTTTGCTAATAGGCAACAAATCAATAACTGAGGCTTTGCTGGCCCAGTGTACTAATATACCTAATTTTAAATCTATTTCCTCCTCTTGAATTCCATTCTACTCACTTGTCTTCGCCCCAGATGCGTAGAACCTAAAGGGAGATAAATTTTCATTCACTCCAGGAAAACCTTTTTAACCTGAAAACCCTTAAAAACTCTGACAATTCTGTTGCATGCCACTGCCTTGCACAAGGGAAGAGGAAGGCACGAGCAGTGCCTTTCATTTTCCCCCACTTCATGCCATTGTTTCTTATTGATATAAATACTTGTTCTCAGTAATAATGACGATTACTTCAGGCTCTCTTTGATGCCAGTAGCAAATCTCACCCAGTGGCTACCAAAATCAAGCAGAAGCAGCTCCTAGAGTGAAATGATCCAGATCTTTTGCCTCTGGTCTAAAACCTCAGCTGTGACAAATGGCTAAAACCATCAGCAAATACTTCCCCCTTGTGGAAAAATTTTGTTCATAAAAAGACAATTATTTTCTAGATGGAAACTTATTAGCATAACAAGCCTATAAACACAGCCTTAGACCACGCTTAGATCAACTATTATTGACAACTTTCTCTTCTCTTTTCCTTGCCTTGCTTTTTAACTGGAACAAAAGCCAGACACAAAGAATTAACTTCTTGTTCCTGGGGGCAGAGGAGGGAAGAGATAAAAAAGGGAAAATTCAACTAAAATTATGTCAGTTTACAAACAGAAATAGAAGTTAACGATGGACTCTCTGTTTCAGGGAAGTTTAACTGAAATTGTTGCTAATTTTCTCCAGTTTTCTCTTTCTTGTTAAAATGAAACATTTGTTCCACTTGCAGTTTCAGCACCACATGCACTCACCAGCTGCAGCTTCCTTTTTTCATTCCTAAATCTCAAACTTATTTTTCACATCCTCCCTTCTAAAGATATGAGGGCATTATTGGTTCAAAACAATTTGGAGTGCTAACATTTGCTCATTTCTACCAAGAAAAGAAAGAACAAAAATAGTTTGAATTTAAAAAAAAAAAAAAATCATTGATCTTGCAACAGAAACAGTTCGAAAGGGTTAAAATCCATTTAGCTATTACACTAAAAAAAAAACCACCAAACCAACAAAAAACCAACAACCCACCCCACACCTAAATTGTACACAGAGAGAGCTCATGACAAAGTTGCACCCAAGAACAGTCCCTTGAGTACAAGGAAATGCAAGGACATTTCATTGAAGGCAGACAGGATTCGAGCCTGTGTTTCTACAGAAGACATGTAAGTTTCTAAGAGGATAACTACCCACAAAAAATTTAAGTGAATCCTGGATTCAGCAAGGTACGTTACAGTTGCAGCAGCCTTAAGTGTTTCTACATAGCTGCTCTCCTCCAGGCAGAATATGCCTGACCCACTCCCAGAGCCTACCTCAGAGAGCAGCAGCACAGGCACCCCAGGACGTTATTTGCACGATTTTGGGTATCCCTCTGCTGCATCCTACAGGGAAAAAGTACCTAATGAACAGCTGAAAAGTTAAACTCACAACTTACTGTATGTGCTTTCTTTTATGGCAAATTCTTTCAGGCAGGACCCACAGTCACTGGACAGACGCAGAGAGATGACTTTCTTCTGCAGCCTTGCAGATTTCCTAACCAGAAACATCTGTTGTGGAGAAGGCAGAAGGACATGGTTTTAGCTTCATCACAGATGCTAGAATAAATACAGATCACTCACAAAAGGAACCAGAACAACCTCATGATGTCTGATCTATACCATACCAGAATTTTACTTGGTCGTTACTGTATTGGGTCCAACACCTTGGTGTAAAATGGCAGCACAACATTTGGGAAAAGCAAAAGGGTCCTCAAAGAAATTGAGATTATTCTTACCCCAGGAGGCTGGGCCTGCAAAATTTCCATGGCTTCGGCATCATTCAGACCAAGCTGCAGCCACACAGGGTGAGTATGGAGGAGCTTGTCCAATATGCTTAGCTTGTTGGATAGGCTGTCATATCCAGAGTCCCGGGGGCAGCTTTTTACATCATTTTTCTCAGGAGAGACATTATCCATGTCCTTTATTAGACTGTGGAAAATTTAAAAAAAAAAATTTAAAAAAAATTAGGCATGCTAACCTCCTATGAACAATCACTCAGGTCAGCAAACAGAATTATCACAAAGCTCATGGCACTGCTAGCACTCTGGGCTGGTACTTCTCCTACTGAGAATTCATGTATTTAGCATACACAAAAATTCTCTTTAAAGGTTCTCAATTCAAAGCCAGCTTGAAGATAAGCCTTAGCATTCTTCTATGAGGTTGGAGAAATTCAGCCATCACTTCACATACAATTGTATGTGCAGATGGGATTGACTGAACATTTCACTTGCTTTCCTTGCTATGCTAACATGTGGAAAAGCTTCTCTTCAAGGGTATTTATGCAATTCAGACACTTTTATTCCCAGATCGATGGCAAATGCTGCAACCCACAGAAATCTTCCCCTCTCCTGCGTGCCAGAAGTATCTGTTCAATACTCTGACAATGGGAGCAACTCACTACCTGTTGGTGACCATTGCACCAGACACAAGAACTTTGTCTGTTTGGAGGGAGGGATTCTTTTCACAACACAAATCCACAAACCAGCATCACTTCATCATATGCCCAGACTACTGTCTCTGCTCCAGCAGCTCTGTTGCCTTCACAGCTGCTTCTTTGCCCCCCTCTGCTAAGAGGTCAGAGTGGAAGCAGATGAGAAAGAGATGGGAAACCCAAAAAAACCCCAAGAAAAACACGTTAAATCCCCAAATAACCCTCCCTAAGGCACAGCATCCTTAAAAAAATTGTTGTAAGTGGCAGTCACTTTTTATGGTACTCCTGCTAAATTCTGAATTTACATTTTTTTCCATTTTGCCACGAAAGGTCCTTACCTTGCATTTTAATACTACACCTCTCAGGACCAGAAACAAGTAAAGAATTGTATATTTACACTCCAAATTCCTTTGGCTGTGGATTGACTCCTACGCGAGAAATAAAGGCTAAGCTAAGTGTGAACAGGGCAAAGTAATGCAAGGTTAAAATTTATTTGGGGCAGGGCATCTAAAGTTACTGCTACATTCAGTAAAGAAGTACTGTTCTTGGAGGCTACAGACAATTGTTATGAAAAATCAAAATAAACAGAATACTTTGAGAACTCCTTTTGTTATGCAAAGTTTCACCATCATCCATATAATACAGAACACCCAGTACAAGTGCACGTGTGTTGCTGGCTCAAATTCCTCATTTTTGACCTAGAAGAACATCCTGTGATTCTCCCCATGCTAGAAATCACTATGGACCTGAAGTTACTCTGGTAACAGCTTCCTGATGACAATATTTAGGAACAGACAAAGAGCACCCTGCGAGCTCGACTGGCTCCCTGAGATGTCAGGCAGAGGATGTGTTCCCCCTAGAGACCTTTTCTGTCGCAGAAGAGGCCCTGGGCGGCAGAGGGCAACACAGCTCCACCTCCCCACTGCACACAGTGCAGCTCTTCTGAATTCCATGCTTTGGACAGGCCCTAAGCATCACTAACAGCATTTACCATCCTCATTATCCCAGCTACTGTACCCACAGCAAGCAGGCACAGAGTTCACAAGCACAGGAGCACTGAATACTTAAAAGAGAAACAAAAAGCCTCTCCGCCCCCCCCGCCCCCCCCAAAACCCCACACAAAAGAAAACAAGTCAAACCAATTTAAAACCCACCAAACAACAGGAAAAACCAAATAACCAAACTGCTTTCTTCTAGCTTTGGTCAGCAACTTGCAGCATTCTCTGGAGAGGGCAAGCAAGGAAAGTAAACAGGGTAGAGAACTTTCACTGTATGACCAGATAAGAACAGGCAAAATCATTTGACTTTTCATTACCTGGATCAATCATCACTACCAGCGTTTGCCTCTTTCTTTTTTCCTCTGTTTGCTTATTTATGATGTGATGCTCCTCAGATTTCCATGGCATCTCAAACGCAGATGATTTCCCCCCCTGCCCACAAGCATCAGAAGCTTTTACTAACTGCCAATATGCCTTCAAGGGGCACAAAATAGCAACACGGGTGCAGGAGGGAAGTACTGTTTACATTGGTCATGGCTGGGTCTGAAACTGCCTCAGTAGGAACGCTGGGTTTCCCTTTCAACCCGTCCCAGCAAAGCCTAGTGTCGCAATGGATGAATCCCCAGAAAGTCAAATCATGAGCCACAAAAGTGTTTTCCTGGGCTGTACCTCCCATAAATATTGCTCAGAAACTTCCCACTCACCCTCCTCAGTGCCAGTTAGCTGCACTACAAACCAAAGGGAGCTGTGGCAAAGTGCAAGTTATACACCAATGCTGGCTGCAAGCTTAGACAGATACAAATGATTTCCATTCCTTGGTCAGGAGGTGAGAACTAAACATGCTGCAGGGGGAATATGTCCACGAGGGAGAAGTTTTTTACCTACTAAAGACAGCTACACCACATTCAAAAGAGGTGTGTGACTGGTATGAGCTAGGATGCCTGGCATTGCTGGCTACCACAAAACCACCTAAAGCTGGCAAGAGTTGGCACAGGCATGTAGGGTCGTGATGTTCCTCTTTGGTAGGACTGGCTTCATGTTGTCCCACAGCCCCTAGACCATTATAAATTGGAAGACAAATGTGACTGGGGAGCTATCAGGTTTTTGCAACCTCCAAAAGGCACTTACATGCTGAGATGCAAGGAGGAAACTCTCTGACCTACAGGCACCTCCTTGCTGCAGCTGCTTCTGCTCCCTCACAAAATAAGCCGAAGATTATGAATATCGGGTCATGACCATTAATTTCTGCCACTCCTAAACACTAATGGTTCAAACAACACCGATGCAACTCAGCTAAATCAGCACTAGAATGTTATTGCAATCTGTGGTGAAGTGCACAGGAATAGGCAACACTCAAGAAAAATTATTTCCTATACCCAAATAATAAAGAAGGAGGCAGAGAGGAAGATCTGTCTCGGGGAACTCTGGAAAGAGCACACCTTGGAAAAACCGCACCTGGCAAACCACATACAACCTATGAGAAGCCACTTCCCAAGGCCTGGGAGCAAATGCAGTAAAAAAACCCCACTGATGTGTTTTGACAGCCTATTTGCAGTGGTCTGGCACTACTGAGCATCATACTCCCAGTTTACTTTTTATTCTTAAAATAATTTTTATTAATGACCTGGGCATTAGACATACAGTCAAACCCTGATACATGGGAGTTCTTGAAATTTGTCATGTCTTAAGAGTTAGACCAAAATTATTTGGGGCTGGGATGTGTGTGTTACTACTTTGGAAACAATTGCATGGAAAGAACAACCATTTGAATTTATGAGCAACGGATTAACTCAAGTGTACAGAATAAGGACATGAAGTTGCTGTAACCTAAATGCTAGCAAAATACGCTGTATATTATACAACAACTAAATTCCTCTCCTGGTTTTACTTTTGGGTTGGGGGATGTTTGGTTGGTTGGTTTGTGTTGTTTGTTTGGGATTTTTGAAAAGACTCCTGATAAAAGACAATCTGACCAGGTCACATTAAACTCAAAATTGAAACACAAATCAGCTTTAATAGATGGTCTGCTTTAATGCAGGGCTGCTACATGTTCTTCTTCAGTGGGAAAGCAGTTCCAACACTACTCACAATGAACTAAAGAAAACACATGATTCATGCAAGTTTCCTTAGATTTGAAAACACCCATAAACACGTGGGAAGAGAGGTAATTGCCAAGATAAACAATGCTGTGCTGCATCCTGATCAGACTTAGATCACAGTGAAAAAGACAAGGAACAGGTTAAAGCCTGTAACCACGATGATCCTTGCTCATGATGTGAACCTTGCTCCAGTCCCACCACAGAGTTAACCACCACAGAGTTAACTCAGTTTGACTGTCCACTGCAAAATGCCTGGATTTCTGTAAATCCTGCAATCTAGCAGCTCTTAATCACCCCTTAATGTCCCACTCATTCCCTTTTCTGAAAACTCCGCTCATTTGCATTATCGAGATAAATGTCTGCACTGGGAAAAAGTCTAGGCATCAAAAAAAGTGGGATACTGAAACAGTCCCCCTTAAAACACATTTTTGCAAGCCTTTTTTTTTTTTTTT
>VZRS01001345.1:24271-42979 GCA_013398055.1 Ifrita kowaldi
TTTTGGCCTGGCTTTTACATATTTACAAGCCAAAGTGGTAAGCCCCTGAATCATTGTCGATATTACTTGGGCCATATATATTAAAAGGAGAGAGGAGCCCAAAATAAAACCGGGGTGAGGAGTGTAAATCTGAAAGTCACCACATAACCACAAAAAAAACCCCACACCACAATACTGAGGCTGCAGACATGCAGTTTCATGTCCTTGTTTTTCTGAATTCAGGGCTCTGCAACTGCTGCTGCCTTTCCAGAACGGCTCTGGGTGTCTGTGGATACCTGCTAAGGTGGAAAAAGAGCGAGGAGAATGGACACTGAGCTCAAATTTCCCTAGATGCAAATCCAAGGGTCATATCAAGATACCAACTTCTGAACAGCAGAACATGCAGTAAGAAGAGCAAACTACATTAATTGTCAATTTTTAAAGTAGCTACAAAGAAATAAAGTTATGACAGTAAACACAGCCTTGTGAGGTGTCTAGTTTAAACAAGAACTCTGGAAAACTTTTGTTGAAATTACTATAATCTTGCTCTGTAGCTCTAGATTTTTAAAAAAAAAAAAAAAAGGGTGCCAGTGCACAACTGAATTACATAATTTATACCAACTTTGATACAATTTCTTCCTTACACAGAAGCATGCAGTTCAGAATTTCATAGTCACAGAAGGTTTGACTTTAGCTTATTTATTCAGACTTCATCTTTCACATTATCACCTTGAAGCAACATAAATAATTTTTTTGGATGGCTATTATCATTTTTCATAGAAATTGCATTATTCTCTTTTTTATATTAGGTTTACTTACTTACACATCTTAAACCAAAATATATTTTGCAGTCAAGATTAACAAATTAAGATTAAAAATCCATTAAAAAAACAATAAAAAGAAAACCCACGATCTGTAAAATGGGGAGGTTTAGTTGACTATTTCCAGCTAAGTGGTTCCACCAGGACTTTAAAATCAGTAGACCTTAGCCGTTCATGCATATGATGTATTCAAAGATACAAAAATCCTTTTCTTAGCTGAAAATTAGCTGATGATGTCTGAAGTTAATTAGCTGATTTCACAAAAAGAAAGTATCCTTTCTGCCCCTGTAAAAGAACTGTGCTCTCAAAAGCTTTAAAACTTGAATAATGTTCAGCCAGGGCCATAGCCAATGACTTTAATTAGTTCAACTGTCTTACTTCTTTACCACTTGGGCAACAAAGGTGCCGCCTCATGTTTTTTTAAATATTCTAAATATGCTTTGTAGTAAGTTCTAGCAGATGTCAATAGAAATCATAGGAAGAAAAAGAGCTAAAAATCTTGGATGTAATTCTAAATAACAATTTTACACTTCATTAACTCACTGCTAGAAGAACAAAGCCCAACAGCTCCAGAGCTGGCCAAGACCATGCAGTCAGATAAAACACAACGCCTACACTGGTTGCTTTCCTCTTACAACAAATATTTCAGATAAGTACAAAAATGTGTTCTCTTCTTAACACGATGATTAAAATATTAATTATCTTCCAGATGCCAATTTAGCAGATGCTACTGGGCAAGCAAAGCCAAATAGCTGGGATCCCACTCTGCCCACTTAAAGGTACAAGCTAAACCCTACAATTTTTTTTTTTTATTTGCAAGCTACTCATATATAACTTAGACACATAACCCACCTATGCATCAACTCATAGCAGTCAGTATTTTACGTCCTGAGAACATAAATAAATCATGTTATTGTATCTTGAATCTTCAAAGAGCCACTTGAAGCGATGAACATTTTGTCTTTACAGCATGAAAGCAAAGCTGTGCCACAGACAATGGTCATAATGATAGCAGTTTCCTGCTTTAGACATTCATCAGTATCCAGGTTTTTTAACACGGAGGTAGAAGTGAAGCTCAGTTGCAGTTAGAAGGTATTAAGGCAAATACACCAAACAACTGAATCTCTGGGCACTCCTGCACAAAGGCAAATTCCTTGGATCAAGAGCAAGATTATCTACACATCCTATGCTGCCAGGGAGAAAAGTGCTAGGACAAAAGCCACCCAAGAAGACAGCACAGTGAAAACATTCCTGTCATGGTAGACCCTCCAGAACTATGAAAATAAACATTTTAATCACCTTCGCCAATCAGCAGATTCATCTTCCACTGTGAGATCTGTCTGTACCAACTCCTGTTTCAGTTCTCCGATTTCTGAGGCAATTGTGTCAATGAGCTAGAAAGGGACAAAAATAGTATGACATCAAGTGAGTGGAAGAGGCGTGGAAAAGGAGCCGGGGCAAGTTTAGTCATCAGAGATTACAAACTTTTTTTTTTTTGTAAAATCGCATCCTACTTGGACTTCCTCTTGCAAAGGAACAAGTAAGGGTTGGGGCCACGAATAGTGGTTCTCGGAAGAATAATAGTTTTGTGCCAGTACAAAACCTTCCAGGTTGTCTAGCCTTTTAATTTAAATGGAGTAAATTTGCATCCTCTGTGCATTATAAAACATCTTACAAAAACTAAATTATTCAACTGTTCATAACATTTACCTTTTCAAGTTAAAAAAAAAAAAAAAATTAGAAGAGTTCCATCTGCAAGAGTTCTATTTCAGAAGGGACACTAAGCCAGCATTATGATACCGTGGAGGATGAAAAGCAGTGAAGCAAGAAGGGAATGGGTGACTGCTTTTCACACTAGGTTTTGGACTCCACTTGAACACAACAATTCAATTTAAAAAGAATTGCCTTGCAACCCTTCAGCTCGGGTGGAACCCCATCCTAATTCTAGGTATGAGGGCAAAAACTCATTTTAAGGTAGGCAAGGTTAGCACTAAGGTTGTTATTCTGAGAAATGCAGAATTTGCAACCCAGAGTTCTGGGAAACATTTTGTTGAGCAGAAACCAACCATGAAGTTTGCAAAGCATGCTCTCTTGGACGCTTCTTTGTGGCCAATGCATCCAGTTTGCTTGTCACACCAAACCATGACAGCCTACAAACCCTAGGAGGGTTCCCTCTCTCCTGCCGGCAGGGAACCTAATGAAAGGTTTGCAGTGATGCAGTGATCTCTACCACCACCCCTGCACGCCATAGCAAACAAAAACCCCGGCACACGAAGCAAAACCAGCTTTACAGTCCAAGTCAAAACAGTCTTCACAGCCACCCACAAGGTACGAGCCATTCGGGGCAGGCAACTCACTACAGCAGCATTTCAAAGAATCGCAGGCATCATCTTCCTAAATTGTTGTATTGGAAGTTTTCCTCCACCTCAGGAATTCACACTCTCCTCTGCTGTGCAGCATTATTCCCATCAATTCAAACGAAGTTTTAGTCTCTGCTTACAACTGGCCAACTCCAATAAATAGACCTTATGTAAGAATGAATTACCATCATCCACACCATAAGGGCTTCGTTCTGTCCAAGTCATAGCTCCCAGTGTTGGAAATGATACAAAGTTTAACATCTTTTTATACAACTTTAGTCAGGGGTTTTGTTCTCCTTTGCCCAGGGGGAAAGGAATTGAGGTTTCTTTTCAAAGGATTAGTTCACCCCTCAGGCCTGATGAGCTTAACATCTCAACAGACTGGGAGTAGCATAGAAGATACACAAAAGATAACGACCACTGACAAACATCAACTCCAAACATCACCCCTGGCATGGTCCGAGACTCCTGGCCTGGGAAGAGGTAGATAAGGAAGGATGAGAACCTAAGTAACGTGGAAGGCGTAGGGATCAATAACCAGTAGGAAACCAAATACCAAGACCTTGGGACTAATGAACATTGAGCCAATGTATTTCTCTGGGTTTTGACTGTATGTGAAAAATCTAGTAAAGAGTTATGTGCGATGGAATGATTTTCTCTGCATAACCCGGGCAATGTGCGGATGAAATGATTTCTGCTGCACATCCTGGCCAGAATAAAGTAATGCCTTAATTCTCTAACACTAAAAATTGTTGTTGGAGAGTGTTTTTTCCACAGTTTCGGTGACACCAGCCATATATACCACTGGCATTGCAAAGACCTTCCAGCTGCTGACTCTCAAACACCCCTGAGTCACTGCAGCCAGATGTGAGCAATGCCTCCCTGACACTGAGAAGGGGCAGCCGGAGGAACCCAGGCCAGCCTCAGGGAGCAGCCAGAGGAACCCAGGCCAGCCTCAGGGAGCAGCCAGAGGAACCCAGGCCATCCTGACAGAGCAGTCTCTCTGCAACCCCCCAAACAGCTGAGTGCTGCTGAGCGCAGGTCAGTTTATCCCTCCTTTTGGATAAGGGGTGAATCCAGCCCCTACACTGGCTTTACACGGTGAAAAATCCATGTGACACTGCTGTTCAGTGGGCCTCACTAGAAAGCCATTGCATCCTTAGTGCATGGCGTCTGACCATGGCGCCAGGCAGCAGCATCCCCTCAGAGAGGGGGACTATGGTTAGCAGAGCAGCCCTTTCACTGAATTAGCAGTGTAACTCTACCTCCAGTAGCTGCATGCACTGGTCAGCCCGTCTGGTCCCCTTCTGCAGGGCCCAGGGACAGCACCGAAACCAGGGAAATTACTCCCGGCTCCTTCTGTTTTGTGCAATACGGTAAAACCTAAGGCCAGTCACACAAGCACCTTAAAGACAGTCAGTCTCAGAAGAATCAAGTTGGAATTGGCCATCCAGTAGTCTTCAAGGGATTATCGTTGGCCAACTCCGCACGGCAACAGATGTGTCTCTGCCAGCAGCCTTCCTTCAAACACGTTAAGATTCTGCTTAAGATTCAAGCAGAGCAAGACAGACTGCTTGGCAATTTGCTGGCCATCCGCACAGAGAAGCTGACCAGGAACGAGAGTGCTGCAACCAGCTCTGGGCACGTATTTTCCCTGCTGGCGATCGAGGTGTCTTGGAGCAGTCGTCAGCAGAGCCGGCTGTGGGTGAATCGGAAGGGGTGAATTTACGCACTGCCAGCACAGCACCCCTGCAAAGCTGCTTCAGCTGGCGACTGTATGAAAGCTGAGCTGCTACTCCCCATCAATCAGCTCTGCACAAGGAGCTCCTCTTCATGGGCAGCACCACCTCAAGTCTTGGCATCCCTAAGACCAACTGCGGCCATAAAGAGCCATCGCAGTGGTATGCCCTGTTCTCTGACACATCTACAGAGACTAAGTGTCTCGAAGGCCAGCAATCTGCACAACAAAGGAGCTTTTCAGCACCTCTCCCTGCAAAGCATACAATGCATGAGCTCTCCACAGAAGCGTCCAGGTGTTTGCAGCCACCTCCTCCACGTGCCGCTACCTGGCTGTCGAGTTAACTGTGTCAGCGGGCTTTGACCAGAGCTGTGACAAAATCCACCTCCCTCCCAGAAAACAAAATCTCAGCTACAGCAAAGAATTCTAATCCAAACTGCACTAACAGCGAAGTAATCCTAATGCTTTTGAATTTCTACGCCTGCCTCGAAGAGAACTGCTGCAGAAATTATCATTCCTGAGAGGAATTCTTCCATGTTTAGCAACTTTGCTTCTTTTTCTAAAGAGAACTTACACAAAATGGCGTATTTCAAGCAGCCTTATGCTCACGTTCTATTCTACAGGCTAAATTTCTTGGGTGTACTACATATCCACCACGAGAAATCAGTCTTTCCTTAGTCTCTGAAAAGTCAGTACATTCTGGACAAGGAAACCAGGTCAAAGTGTGGCATCAAATCCCAAACTGACCTGCAAAGTTCCCCAGGATGGAACACCCACCGCAACCCAACCGGGACTTACCACCGACCACCGTGTACTCTGCCTGAACTAAAACACTGATCTCTAGGAAGAAACTCCTCGTTTTTTGCTAAAATAAACCACCAATATTTTCTGCAATTTCCAACTAATTTCCCTTAAATTATCTTTAATGACAAAAGAAAGCTGCTCTTCTCTTGATGTAAAAAAAGAAAGTCTTGTGGAGTTGCATCATTTGTGTATGCTTGCAGGTAGCTGACACATACTGTTACATAGGCTTTTTTCTATCAAACAACGTAAGGTGTTCTCATGATCTTATGACAGCATTTCCCAGTACTTAGGGTCAGTGACACGCCTGGTGATTATACAGCACACGTGATGCACGCGTGATTAGCATCGTACAAGATGAGCTGTTTATAACATGTTTCTACAAAATGCAGGAAGGATCCTGGGTATGTATGTACTATTATTAGCTCCAGCCCTGAGGAAACAAGCAGCAGAAGAAGGCTCTGCCTTTTTAGTGCAAGGCTAAGAATATTGGAATTCTTCAAAGAGAGTTCTGTATTTGCAACAAGTGTGGTACCTCTTTGGCTGGAAATAATGGGAAAACTCACCCCTTTGTTTCAACAGACTTGAAAGCAACACAGTAAGAAGCAATTTCCAAAGAAAAATGCAACTGAAGTGGACGGATTCATTTGTCAGAGGCCACCGTTAGTGTAGAACAGCATGCATGAGCACAGAGACTTAAAAAGTAATCAGAAGAAATCTGCTGTGGACTGTTTAGATCTGTGAAATAGATATTACTCTGCTATGCTGTAGAAAGAGGAGGTTTACCTGAAAAATGGATTTAGAAGTATGACATCTTCTCAGGTGGTTAATTACTTAGTATTTTTTAAAAAACAAAATTAAAATGAGATCTTATAGAACATGACAAAATAGCTATTTTTTGTGTCTAATGATTTTCCTTTGGAATTTATTTCTGATAAAGGACTGTTCTTTAAATTCAAAAGACACTCCAGTATAACCACTGTAAAGCCAAATAATAATTATGACTCAGGCAGCATGAATTCACATAGCAGCCCAGTACAGTACAGTATTGCCTAACCAAATCTGTCCTAAACATTAGATTGCTAAATACCCATGTACTAACTGTTTACATTCCTAACATCCATGAACGAAATAATGAAATGCAAACATCTTAAACCACAACATTTCCTTTCACAATGTACCACACTCTGCTTATTGTCAATTGATTCTGAGCTCAACAAGACTGAGCTCAGCTTTTGGGAGCTGGCAAGAGTGGCAGTGAAACTCCTACATACAGACCACAAACACGGCACCTCAGCACCCCAGCACCCCAGCATTCTCTCACCACAGCTCATCTATTTTGCTTTGCATCTTTCAGGACGTTGTACAAGCAGCAAAAATCAGAGCCAGTGTGTTCATCAGAAGCAACCTGCTCCCAAGGGGCTCCAGTCACATTGGTGAAGCTGCTCTGTTAACACTCACATCACTGCCATGCATCAGGGAAAGCACGTGCTCAGGACCAGATATAGACAGTGCCTCTCCCAGAAGCCCAGCATACCCACAGCTCTTCTTACTCACTTGACTTGAAGAGTTTCCTGTTCCCAAGAAGAAGACAGGTGGCTTTGATTTGATGTCTGTTCCAGGACAGTTTTAGAAAAAACTGCCTGACAACTGAATTCCTGCTTTATGTGTTGAAATGTAAGTAAGCTTGTACAGAGAATTAATGAAACTGCCATCATTCTGAGAATGCACTGAAAGAGTCAGCCAAGACGACCACTGCAGAATGTTTCCAAGCCCTGAGATTTACAAGAGCTCGAGAGGAAAAGGTAAGATGGGTGCTTCTAATCTGGCAAGGGGACACGGGCTGCAGACAGCGAGATCAGTATCGGACTGGACAAATGAGCCTCAGCACTCACCATTCCCCCTTCCTGCCAGCATCTCATTTTTCATCCTTTCTGGAGACTTGCATCCTCTTTGGCATCACATCTTTTCCTTCCTGTTTTGATAAGCAGAACGCAGCAACCCTCACAGAGGGCCCTGTGTGATGAGGTGGCCGAGTGCCAGAGACAAGCCGAACTGGGAACGCTGCTTCTGGACTTGTGCGAGCCTCTGAATACAATCCAATATTTTGATACAGGGCTGCAAATTCTGGTTATTTTGCACAGTGAGCTATGAATTCTCAGGGCCACTGACATTGTTCAGCATCTTATTCATCAGAAACAAAGTTTTACCCGACGGTTGGTTTTGGAACAGAAAAGCTTTACTGGTGTGAAACCTCTGATGCCAGTTCAGTAAAGACTGGAACATTCTGATGAGAAGGAGGATGATTCAGTAAAGAGGACATTTGTCAGAGACATATACCCAGCCCTTTGCCTTACCACATTCTCTCTCTGTAACCACTGGCAAGCTATTCAGTCCCAGGATTATCCAAGACTAACCCCATCTTTGCCTCATTTTTACTATTTGCTGGCTCTGAGCATTCACTAATCGCAAGGTATAAAGAGTCCACAGAATTTAGCCTCTAAAGCTACAGACTTCTGCTCTGTGTAAAATGGAGACAATACTGTTTTCCTTGCGTACTAACAGTCAAAAGAATGGCCATGAAAAAACTAAGAGATGGTTAGAAGCTGCAGCAATGAGAACTACTTAAGAACCAGGAAAAAAAAAAGATAAATTTGGAATTCCCCTCCCACTGGTATTTGTCAGCGATTTTTCTGGCAAATGTTGCTGAGAATGGTAAGATACTCCCTTAAGAGGATTTAAGTGCCCTAAGAATCTACATACCAGCATGGTAAAGGTTTCTTAGGCAACTGCAAAGTAACAAGAACAACATGAGAGCCATGTGCAAGTACATTGCACAGTCTGTGCATGTGGGAGCACATTCTGAAGAACAGATCAGCAGGGAAAAAAGGCCATGTCTTAATTACTAGGTCTCCTAAACACAGACAAGGCAAATTTTAAAAATGTAAACTCAAAAAAATCTGATGTGTCAAGTATTTGTCAAGTGTGACAACCCAGAGGTATTTCTTGGGACTGAGACAGTTCCTTGCTGTGATGTGAAAAGTAGGGCTATTCTCCGTGTTTGGCTGTGGAGTGCTACCAACGAGCCCATGCTTGTGCTCCTGAGTTATGAGAGGTAGCTGAAGTGGGTTGCAGAACTGAGAGGTGGTTCCTGGCACTGGATGACCCTGTTAATTGCTGACCACGGTGAATTGCTGGGCAAGACAAAAGGAAAACACGATGCCACTGCAGCGCCGAGGGTTCATTTCCTAAAGATTGCCCTAAGGGAAACTTCTGCCCCAGAGGAAGAGAAGTGATGGAAACAGCAACACCCGGAGATGGCAGCGTTAGCATCTTTCACTGGAAGAAGCTACAGCAAGTGCTGAATATTCTAAGGGATGTGATCATGGAAAGTTAATTCAGTGCTCAGAAGCATCTGTAAATTTTGATGACTCCCTAAAGCAAAAGCCTATATAGTTAATAGGATTCAGTCATCTTTTGAAAACTGCATTGATAACTCCTACTGCACACCCTGGCTTTTTGGGATGCCAATTGTTCTCAAAATAGGCAGTTAACCCAATTTTCAATCCTAAACCTGTACCACAACTTTAAGTGGCACAAATCCAGTTATGAAGGCTCCAATAATTTTATGCCTGTACATAATAAAGCTTATGTTCTCAGCATTAGGAGCAAAGAAAGCCATGACCTGTTTTACACCAAATACTCTATTCCATGTACAGAAAAAAAAATACACGTGAAATAAAACTGGGGATAATCTAGCCACAAACACTGCCTGTAAAAAGAAATGCTCAAGCAGTACTTCCCGTTTTACAGAAAAGGCTTACTATGTATCACAGAGAGTACTGCACATTCTGCAGCGCTCATTTCACATAAGCCCACGTACTTTATGTTCTGTATAAATATCCCATTTACCTTAAAGAAACTTCCTCTTTTGTCCAGACAACGGGTTTTCATCGTCAAAGACGACATCTTCCCTGAGAAGACTCCACTGTATGCCTTGATCTCCTAAAAGCAGACACATATTTGTAATGGTTAGTCCAGTCTGTAGGAAATTCCTTTGCAATTCTAAGCCACAGAAACAGCCACAACAAGGCTTCTGCCAAAACCCTTTCTGTCAACAACATCGTGCCATTTATTTCCTACCAGAGTCCTTAGATATCTCTTCAGTCCATTATTTTTCCATAAATTGCTTCAAAAATACAGCGCTACTCAAAGCTCCCTATTTCTCCCTTCTTTTCACAGCTGATCCTGTAGCTGTGAGTAGATTTTAATGTGCTCATTAAAAAAGAATGCTAAAACATAATGATTGCTTTTTTTGTTTACTTGACCTCAGTCTACAGTACAAACAGAACAAAATGTTAGCTGTCATTACAATCCACTCTCAAATATTACAGTATTAGCAGGACTTACCAGGAGGGCAAAAAACAGTTTAAAATCACCCACAAGGGAGAAAACACACTGCCATTGAAGTACAACCCAACAAACAACAACAACAAAAACCCCAAACGCCCCCCCAAAAATGCTGCTTCAAGTTTCTAAAAGGCAGCTGAGTCATATTCAAGCCAGGAACTGAAGATGAAGTTAGGAAGAAGCTGCATTTTCCACTATCAGGTAAACTGAACGAACAGTTTAACACCCAGGACAATATACTAATGCATCACGTGAGGAGTATCAAGGGGGTGAAATCCATCTGAAAGCACAGTAGCAGAGTTCTTCTGAAGTCACAACCAATTCACACCAGTAATTTGTGCATCAGCTTCTGAACTAAGCAGGAGTCAGTTCCATGGCTAAAAAGTCCTTCTAGGATTTTTACGGGTGAGCCCGTAATTGTATTAAAACAGCCCAACTCTCCTCTTTGCCCACACGTTTACCAACCACACAGTAGGGAGCTACGTTGGAAGTTTCAGTTACCAAAAGGGCAAATAATGCAAGTGCAAAACATTACAGAGTAGAGAGAGAGACACAGATTTTGATTTGATACAAGCAGGAATTAAAATAAAAATGGCTGTCAGCAGCAGTGAAAACCAAGTTTAGCGGTGTGGCTGCAGAGGGAGATGGAGCAGAACAAAGCAGCTGGGACAGAGAATGCTGACAGGTAAAACCCCAAATTTGACACATACCCCACACCAAACACATGCACGCTTCTGCTTCCCTCTAATGCCTTATGCGAAAGAATTGACAAGGGTAAGGAAGACCAAGGCAGAAGGAGGAGCTTAAACGAAAAAAAGGGTTAAGTGAAAAACCCTGGCAAGCAAAAGTACATGAGGAAACGGAGAGGTACAAGCAGGAGAAAAGAAACATTTCAGTTTTAACATGTAGCAGGAAGCTTTAAATAGTTCGCCCTGTTTCCAGAGGCCCTACCACAAGAGCACTAGAAAAGGTTACATTTTTCCATTTGGATTCTGGTTAAAAAGCAGCCTGAGCAGGAAGCTCAGGAACCTGCCTGTTTTCCAGGCAGGGTTTGCAGACTTTGAAGGCTGAAAGAAAACTCTTGAATTCTGCATTGCTGTGAAAACCAAACACTAGGGGATGAGCAAGAGACGACAAAAGACAGTGCTGGGGGAAAAAAACAAAAAAAAAAAATCCAACTTTCTTCCTAAATCAGTATATTTAAAGGATATGCTCCTGGTGAAGCTCTAAAGAACTGTGAACTGTGTTTCTTTACCTAGAAGTGTGCCTCACTAACTTGACTATGCTAATCCCATAAGAGATGATGTTCCGTAAAGTGGGTGGTTTTGCAGGTGCTATTAAATGAGTTAAGCTCTGTCTCCTCATTTGCCACACACACAAGGGTAGAGAGCAGTTGTTCCACTCTGGGGAGCATAACAAATTACATTTAAAAAAAAAAAATCTTCTTTAGATCAATTCTGGAAAGAAAATTTGCACCTGAGAGTGTTAAGGTGGGAGGGAAACCCAAGAAACCCAAAAAGGGAATTAGAATAAAACCTCAAATTTCCAAGTTGATCCTATTTCCTTAACGACAACACCAAATTAAATGACACAGGAAAACACCCCAGAGATTTTAAAGGAGTTACATTAGAGCATTATGAGCAAAATCCTGCAGTTGTCTGTGCATGTCTAGTCTCAGTCATTAATCACTCCATTTGCAAACAACAAACCCTTCACAGGAAATCCCATGGGTTTTAAGTTTTTTTTTCTTCAATTTAACCACAAGGATGTCTGCATGCAATCCTATTACCAAAATAAGACCATGCTGGGATTTTTACATTCTCCACTCAAACGTACAGAGGAAGGAAAACACACAAACACACAGTTTTTGCCCTTCAAAGAGCAGTATGACTCCAGCTAGAAGAAAGCCTCAAATAAGACCACTGCTAATTTCACTTGTAAGAGGTTCTGCAGCACTAAACTTCTTCATAACTTCTATTACTGTTACTATTTATGCAACATTTCTGCTATCTGTAGGACCTTAACTCTGAGCCTCAGCTGAGCTCTTCTCAACTCCACACAGCCAGTGAATCAATCCCCCACCACCTTTTGTGATGTTACAATGTCATTTCAAACTAATTTAGGGTGACCTAAATAATGTTTCATGTTTGAGTGGGTTTTAGTATTTCTGACTAAAATCAGCACAATGGGAAACACTGCTGGGGTTTTTTTGTATTTGTTGGGAGGGGCTCTTTTGGTGCAGATACTTCTTTTTTGCCATCCAATACACAAGAAGACATCTGAGCTCGCTGGTATAAAATGGATGGCCAGGCTGGTGCAACACTCCAAAACCTGGGGGCAGACTCCTACCTCAGAGCTGAGAGGTACCTCCACATCACACAGAAACAACTGCAGAAAAACAAACCTACTGTCATAGGAGGTTTCATTTCTCTCCACAGCTGTGCACATCTGATGCTTACTCAGATCCAAAACAGGCTGGAAAACCACTGCTCTCAAGTTGTCCTTGTTGAGTTTGGGCTGTATGAGGCTGCCAGAAACAAAAAATCTCCCTCCTTTGATTGGGAAGCTGGGTAGAGAAAGTCAGCAAAGCATGTCATCTCCTGTACCTACCAGAGAGGAGCCTTTTCTCCTCCTTCTGCGTTCCACGCACTGAGGCAGAGAGCCCAGACAGATTGACCCAGACACTGCCCAGGTGCCTGCTCAGAAACCCCCCTGGAAATGTCACCGGGCTGCAGGAGCCAGCTCACTGTGTAACTCAGTGTAATTCCCATGTGATTCTGCCTGGCCATCTGGAAGGGAGCGTTCTATGTGCCCCAGTACTCTGCCCCAGCTCTCCGTGGGCAGAGGTGCTGGACGGTTCCTACGCACAGCGCTGCCTTCCCACAGCTCCTCACATCCAGGACAGAGCTCCTGCGTGTAATCGACGAGACAGGGCAGGGAGAAGGCATGGTCTGTCTGCTTGGCACATTTCCCTGAAGTCCAACGCTACTGCATGGATGCTCATGCCCACGCAAGCTGTATGTTTCAAAAAAACAGGTGCTTTTCATCTTCTTTCTTCCATTCCCTTCTCCTGCTGGTTTTCATTCACACAGGAATGCCAGAGCACCTTTCACATGCCTGTATGCAACTGAGACTTCCTTAACAAAACAGCTCCTACTTTACTCCCTCTACTGCAATTTTATTTGGATTTTTCTGTATGTTCTTATTCTTAACTATATTAGAGCAAATGACCACCTCACTGGACTTCTCAGGATCCTTCCCTTTAATCCTCTCATTCCAATCTTGCTTTTACAAAGCAAAACATCCCGTTTTCTGTAGCTGAAAGTCTTAGCAAAGATGAGTCAGTCTGTCCGTGTGCCTCCCCTGAGCTCAGCCACAGCAATCTGAGGAACGTGCCAAGTCCCTGCCCACGATCCTCCTTACCCCACCTCTGCTCCGTTTCCTAAGGAATCAATCCAACTGCACCAGTTTCCTGTTCCTTAGCTCCTAACTAGCATTTTTCATCTCTTGGCCAACCTAACAAGACCTGATTGAGGAAAAGAGTCTAACACTGGCAAGAAGATGGCAGGAAGAGACTCTACATATGCCACCACTGAAGGAAGAGATCTGCAGCTTTCCTTTTGCTGGTTGACCCACAGAATTATCACCTTTCTTTTTTTTTCCCTGTATTTTAAATGTAAGTTACCCCAGTGAAGAAACTCAGTCTGCCCTCTTTCATTCTCCACCTGTAAAGGTCATGCAATCACTGAGCACAGACTCTCACAGGAATGAGAGTCTCAGGCAAATGAAGAGTTATACTGTTCTGCAGCCAAGAAAACACAGGAGAAAAAATACCAGTCCAGACCTTAAGTATAAGCTGGCAAAGGTCAGCTGATGTCAGAAGACTAATGGTGATTGCTACCTGTCAGTGTGTTCCCTTGGCCAGTACTGGGGTACAGCTGGAATACAATCCCTACTGTCCCAAAACAGAAAAAAGCATGGAAGCCAGGCAGAAGCTACTACAGATGTACTTGTAAAACCTATGGTGAATTAGCATCATATTGCAATCAATTTTTACAGCAGTTTATAAATACAACAACTTTATTTAGTTGTTTATAAGCAAAACAACTAAAATTAATTTGGGGAACCCATTTTCTGGTGGGTTAAAGTGGAAACCAGAAACAGGAAGGATAAATATATTTTACTTAATTTAAAAAAGTAAAAAACTCCCACCCTGCTCAAATGGAATTCTACACTTGACAGTACGCCAAGAGATACACACAGAACTTTGGATTTTCAGCAAATGTAATCATCCTCATGCATTTCATTTTCCTGTTCTCCTAGTACATTTGCACAGTCCCAGGGAGCAGGCTGTGCTCATCTCTAACCTACAAAGCCCTGGTTTGTCCAATTACTCTGACCTTATCTGAATCTTGGCAAAATTAAACTTTTCCTTTTGAAAGTATTTCCTCTGAGAAGCTGACTGCAAGCCTCCTTCCAGGAACATAGATACAACTGAGCACAGTATCACTTTGAACATCTATTAAATAAGACCTTCAGTCTGCAAACTATCACTGGTGCCAGGATCTGGCAGACCTCTCAACTCAAATGTTGCATTGTGTTAACACAGCTGTATCCACAAGCAAAATGCGAGGGGATTATGTAAAAAGAAATTCTAACTTCCATCATTCTTCTGGCTGCAGAAAGAGTTTACAGTCTGGTTGGGTTTTTTGTTTAAATTCAAGAAATGCAAGGGTACAATACTAGTAAAAAACAAGTAAGACATACAGCAAAAATGGCAAGTCGCTCTTTACACACTGGTGAATTTTTGTATTTTGCTGTTTTATTTAAAGAGTTTAAAAAAACCTTGGAATAACAAAAAATCCCTCACCCTCCTTTTCCTTCAAGCACTCTTCATACTTTTATCTTTGCTGCCTGTACGAAACGTGTTGTGTGAGCTGCTCCACTGAAGAAAGCCACCAGTATGATGTCAGTGAGTACTTCCCAGTCAGTATTTCTGCCCACGAGGTGAAAAAGATCTTACAAAGATAGACATTCCCTACACATGTAGGCAGAAGGGCCACGAATGACTGTTCGCAATCCTTTTCAGAAAACAAAACTGCCTTCATAAACTGCAAAGGAAACATAAACATGCGACACTCCCCAACTTCTCAAAGGCAATGAGGGGCTCACAGGCAGGCTGCATCAATGCTGCTCATCCCGCTTAACATAACAATGCTGTTAAATCACACCAGCTCTCCAAGGACGACTCCACCTCAGCACGCATTAAGCCACCAAGCATCAGCCAGTGCTTAAGGAACTGTCACAGACTGATCTTCAGGGGCTGTGTCCAGTCTATGCTTTCAGTCATGGCATAATTACCAGAGTCAGCCTGAAGTGGGAACATCATTGCCAGACTTATCCACTGATCTTTCCACATCTGGCTTCAGCCAGTCATCACTCCTGCCTCAACCAATCTTTTGCCTGCAGGCTTATTTTTTCCCCTTGACTCCAGATCCTACTCACTGGCAGCCTTTTATGAGACTAAAGGATAAAGAGAATTTATTACTTTGAGCTTGTTTCAGCACCGCACTCTCAGGAGAGGCTTTAAGTCCCGTTAGATTTTGGGCAGATCCACTGTCTCACTCACAGCTGTCCACCCACTTCTTTTATCTATGAAGCCATAAATTCCGAAATGAAAGCATCTGAAAATCCCATCTGAAAAGGGCACAAGAATCAGCCTGACTCTGCTCCCACCAACATGAGCAGACATGGCATCACTCTTTCCAGCAGGAGCATGCAGTTATGCAACACGGAATGCCTCAGAAAACCCAGTCCTCAAGCTTTGCCAAGCACAGCACACTACCAGGAGAGCTCTGTTTGCTGCTACCGCTGTCTCTCTCTACCCCTTCCCAAGTCTCTTCTTCCTCTCTTCCACTAAACAACCTCTTCCTGCTTGCTCCCATGGCATACTTTCCACATTACTGAAAAGGAATAAAACCCCAAGTCATTTCCTCTGGCACAGCATTTAGTCATGGAGGATACTACCAAATCTCTTATAAGAGAATTATTGTTTGTTGATACATTCATGTCTTGTTTTGCCTCTGGAAATGTCAGAGAAATACATTTAGGAGGCGACTGGCTTTAATTTGGATAACCTTTCAGAAGGTTTCTGTTCTTCCCAAATTCCCTGGCCTGGATACCTCACAAAAAACTAGCGTTTCTTGCAGTATTTCTGTAATTTCCATTTGCTATTCCTGCCAAAACCACTGAATAATAAAAATAAAAACATTCACAAGTGTTTCCAAATGCCTTAAAAAAGTTTAACATTGAGCTGCACTTCCTGGAAAAAGCAAGAAAAAGCAATTGCTTGAATGACAATGTTAGCTTCAAGGTCTGGAGAAACGCCAGAATTCACAGGGACTCTTTAATGCAAAGGGACATGGGGTTCCAGCACCTGCGTTTGGACGGAGACGCGCAAGACAGCCACCTGCTGGGCTTGACCATGGGTTATTTTAGGCACCTGGGAAAAGCCAGGCGCCTAAAATAACCCCTGTACCACGAATGCCAGAGCAGGATGAGGTTTTCAGTGCTCAAGTTCTAGCCCTGACCTCCTGGCCCAAAAGAGGCATCAAAACGAAGCTCTGACCACACCACTGCCAGAGGTGACAATCCTCCGTGCAGCAGGGCAGACCTGGCTTCCTGCTGGTTCGGAGAGCCTGAACACTTTTATCTACTCACGTATTTCCATCATCATAGAATTGCAGAATGGCTTGGGCTGGAGATCTGAAAGGGTCTCCTTCCGCTCCCCTGCTCTAGGCAAGGACACCTCCCACTATCCCAGGTTGCACCAACCTTGCCTTGGACATTTCCAGGGACGGGGCAGCCACAGCTTCTCTGGACAACCTGTGCCAGGGCCTCACCACCCTCACAGGGAAGAATTTCTTCCTAATATCCAATAATGTAACCTAAACTTACTCTCTGTCAGTTTGAAGCCACTCCCCCTTGTCCCACCTTAAAACACTTCTCCCATGTGGCAGAGTATTATGTACATCAAAGCTTGTGCTCATTTTGCTCAGTGTTTCCAGACAAGCTTCAGCTGATTTCCAATAAGAGCGATTCTCTTTTCAGAGCTAGGGAAAAACAAATTTTTCTGATATATTTTTCTTCACATAGTTCATTGAAAAGGATTGCATTTGTTTACCCAAAGCAACACACAAATGGGGAAAAAAGGCAGACAAATCTAAAAGCTGTTTGACCTTAAAAGTAAATATGAGACATGGATTGCGAGATAGAAAACTGATCTTAAAAGAACTGCAAAAGCTGTGATTTTTTTTAAAACTTAAATATCCTTTAGGCTCTTCACTATTTAAAAAAATTAAAAAGTAAAATGTTAAATAGTTTGCACACAACTGAACAATGACAATGAACAATGACAAAACATAGCTTCTTTCAATTCTAATGCAACAGCACTTTCTAGCTGTGTTTCTTGCATCACCAATATGCTTAATAGGTATCTCCTTGTAAGAAAATCACTCCCTTATAACGGCAAGGAATGGTTTCATTATTCCCTATGAAACGTTTTGCAAAGTCAACTGCTGTTCAGGAGACAATGCCAAAGAAAGATTTCCATTGATGGCCATAATTACTGGAATGAGTTCAGCACAGCTACTAAATGGTGTGCAAGAAGAGTCTGTAAGATCGGGAGCCCCTGAGGCTGTTATGCCAAGCTCCATTTAAAAGCTTGTACTGATCACCCTGAGATCACTGAATACAAACGCAGAAAGGGCCATTTGCACCTCAGCTTCAGCACAGGATGAGGCATCGGGGCAACGATCAACCGGGAAACAAACACCCTCTCTTTATTCTGCTGTTGACCTTATGCTCATCTTCCACGTGACACATTCGAAAGATAATATGTAAATTATGTCACCGATCTAATGGTTTAGCTATTAAGTGAGGAACCAGATCATCAGAAATGCACGGCACTTGGC
Source organism: Ifrita kowaldi (assembly GCA_013398055.1). Classification (NCBI taxonomy): domain Eukaryota; kingdom Metazoa; phylum Chordata; class Aves; order Passeriformes; family Cinclosomatidae; genus Ifrita; species Ifrita kowaldi. Next base: position 42,354 of record VZRS01001345.1, read on the forward strand.
ACCTTGTTTTTTGGATAGCTCCCAGCGACAGCAGCTGCTCATTTCCAGTACACAGGCTGCTCTTCCTCTGAGCCGAGTAAGCTAAGGCAGTTAAATATACAGTACTTTATTTCAGCCGAATCTATGGTAAGGGCTAATATTTGAATTCCTTAATCAAAACTGTTAAGATGTAATCACCTGGGACGCTTCTTAGTTTAGCCCTCAGCATAAGATAGGTACAATTTCACCCTTTCTTCTTTATTCACACTTTCAGCATACTACATGAAACAGTAATTTTGTGGACCGCAAAAACTCAGGCTTATACCAAACGCTACTGTTATAAATAAAACAGGGAATTCGTGCTCAAATATGTAATATCGAAATATGTTGTAATATTGAGCTGTAACTAATGTTAAAACAAACAAAACTCGCCCAGGGAAAAATNCGTTCACAAGTATCAAGGAGACAAATCTGAGCAGTGTGGCATCATCTTCAAAAGAGAAAGATGTTTTGGGATTTCAGGAAGCACATGTGCCCTCCTTGGCCTATTGTCTTGGGGTGACTCCATCATGTAGATCCCCTATCACAGCTTTATGCCGAACAATTGATTTTGTGCCTTTTCTGTGCCTTTAAACTGAGCTTGAGAG